>JAPFFP010013906.1:0-16941 GCA_026153255.1 Solanum medicagineum
CCCAATGGATAAAAACATACCTCAAATTTGGGGACTTCCTTGAAGTGGATTTGCAGAGAACTTGAAACTTGAATGAAGCTCTTGAGATTCAGAATTATGCTTGATACTCTTCAATATGGATAAAATATTTGGTTAAGTATTAGAGAGAGTTTTGAGAGTATCTTGAGTAATATATGGTTGAAAAATGGCAAAGTTTGGGCATTTTTACGCATAGGTGGGCATGGGGCCAAGACCCCAATGTTTTGGGCCAAAACTAGAAAATCATGTAAGTGCAAACACTACTCCGTGATGGGTTCGCAACGCGGAGGTGTCGCGGACCCATACTATTTTTGAAAAATTTTGTGAAAATCTTTTTTCGTTATGGGTCTCCTAAAAAATTCAGTTATACCCACTTCATTTTGTCCCCTGATCAAGAAAATGAAGTTGGATTTTCGGTATCACGCACAAATTTTGAGATATATTGAAATTATAATTATGGGTATTTTTGAGGCATATTTCTGGGGTGTTTCATTCAACTAACGAGACTAAATCACTTTAGGACTTTCTAGGGTTGTAACGCAGGCTCTGGAGCTCTGGTATGATATTTTGTGAAATAATGACTAAAGGCTCTACTTGAAACTGCATTTTTCTACACTTTTACCCCACCAACTCTGTTATTTTCACCTTATTCTCCCTTTTTCCTATTTCAGGCTTTTCTGGGTACTTTTTTTTTTAGCTTTTTGCCTTGCTTTTATACTTTATTTTGCTTTTTAGCTCACATCTAAGGTATCATTTATTTTTCTTGGACCTAGTACATGATTTTACTCTTTTGTCTATATTCCGAACTCACCTCCGTATTTTTGTGTTTCATCCTTACACTAGCCACCCTCAACTTAGACTTTTGTCCCGTGTTGAGGTGCACAATATCAATCATCCGAACCAGGGCCACTTTTGGTAGCCATCCTCAAGTTAGGATTTTTGCCTCAATCAAGGTACACAATGTTCAAGAAAAGACCAGGGCCAATTATAGGATTTTACAACTAACAAGGCTATGTTAATCAGGTGTTTTAGAAAGAATAGGTACATGTTAGGCTCAAACATTATGAACAAGGGCTTGTATCATCATTTTGGTTGGTCATTTTAAGGTTAAAGTGGACCATTTAATAATAATGGCCTAAGACCCTTTCCTAATCCAATTAATCTACAATCTAATTTAGAGTAACAGGCAAGTTTTCTATTAGCATAAAACACTTGAATTTATCAGATTATGCTTAGACTCACATAGCACTGCATAAATTATCAATAAAAAGACTCACAGATCATGCTTTTTATCTCAATGTACGCTCACTTATCAGAACAAATATTGTCACACACCTAAACCTGCATAGTTGCTATCTAACTACAAATCAAAAACTTGGTGGGTATCATTATTCAAACAAAACAC
The DNA here is from genome assembly GCA_026153255.1 of Solanum medicagineum. Lineage (NCBI taxonomy): Eukaryota > Viridiplantae > Streptophyta > Magnoliopsida > Solanales > Solanaceae > Solanum > Solanum medicagineum. The sequence continues at coordinate 1,424 of JAPFFP010013906.1, forward strand.
AAAAACATACTCTATGCCACAAGTATTGGTACTCTATGCTACAAATATTATCTAAATATCCTAAATGTGCCGGTTCAACAGAAAGTAAATACCCACAGAGAAATATTTGTAGCATAGAAAAAGATGTCTGTTGTTTCCAATGCATAGAAAATCAAAATGAAATAAAACATAAGGGGTCCAAAATATACTTGGGTGCCTAAGCGCTAGGGTTCCTTGGGTTGCCTCCCAAGTAGCACCTGATTTATTATTATGGCACGACATATATAGCTAGAGTAATCAGACTTCCTCCAGCTTTTGTGCTCCTTTAACTCCATACTTTGCCTCTTTCTGGCACCCATCTGTATCATTTTGATCTAGAGCTATGGTGCTTGTCATCATGCCTCTTTGACTCTGATGCAGTTGCATTGACACAAGTTGGAACTGTCAATGAAGTTGTTTGGTTGCCATAATGGGCTGTTCCACTTTTATGGTTTATCTTGGCAATGTCAGACTTAATCTCCATCAACGTCTTAACTTATGCTTCCACATTTTTTAACAACCGTCAAGCATCTTCTCGATTCAGAGTTTCTATTTCCTATATCCTAATTGTGGGGAGGGGGGGGCACATAGAAGATATTCATCCTACCATCTTTGCAGCTATAGATGCTTCGTATGGTTGCTTTCTTGAATGTCTCCTAGCTTGGTTAGTTCTTGTGCCTGATTCATTAGCACCTCTGTAAAAACTATTTTGAGCAAGCATACTAAGGACATCTGCATTTATTTTTTCTTGGTCAGAACTCATATTAGTGGTACTAGCATGGTTTGTTGGATGTCTATTCATAGACTCCCACACATGATTCGATTTAGCCACTACGTCCAGCTGCTCAGATATTTCTGCAAATGGTTTTCTACGAACAGACCTTGCAAGAGGGTATCAGCACATGCTTGACTAGTTGCATCTAGAGCTTGGTAGAAATACTCCACCAGGACATTCTCTGAAACTTTATGGTCTGATGCACTCCTCAATCATCTATTGAACTACTCCCATGTAGCAAGGATTGAATCACTAGGGAATTGCTTAAAGTTGTTGATCGGGTCCTCCAACTTGAGCCTGTTTGATTTAAGTAAATACCTTGCTATGAAGGCCCTCTGCAACTCTACCCAATTGGTGATTAAACTCTTTGGGAGCTCAGATAGCCATAATGCAGCATTTCTCATGAGAGACAATGGGAAAACATGAAGTCCCACAGCATCCATAGACACATTTTGTCTTCCCATCACACTCTTACAGACAAATACCATATTGTGTAGGTGGCTATGAGGATCCTCCAATGGTAAATCCACAATGAGCCCACGGTTCTGCAGTATCTGAAGTAACCCACTTGAGACTTTGAACTTTGTGTCTGCCGGTAGTGTTGGCAACTAGGGTGGCAAAATTAAGCCTAACCCGCACAACCCAGCCCAACCCGTTGAAGTTTGGGCGACTTAATAACCCATCCAATTATTAGCTCAACTCATCTCAACCCAATCCATTTCAACCAATTTAAAATTAGGTTGATCTTGCTAAAATATTTTCAACACTTTTTTCGCTTAATATGTTTAATATATCCATAATAAAAAAAATATAATTTCATTATGCACTAAAATATTGAAAAAGAACAAAGAGAATAAGTAAAATTACTAAAAATAGCATCGGGTTAGGTCTTGTCCTGCTCTATAACCTGTTACTCAACCTATTTTGACCCAACCCATTTTGACTCAAGCTGGGGTGCGTAGGGTCTTGACCCATTTGTTATCTTGACCCATCATAATCCGTTTAAATTTGACCCAACCCACCCCTAGTGGCAACACAATAGCTCCAGTCACCTCCATAGCCATGGGATTCAACCTGTATTGATTCCACTAGTAAGTATTGGCATTGAAATCGTGGGGCTGTGGAATGTCCTCCAAGGAGGTGGGTTCTCATTCTACATCCTCATTATAATTCCTATTCAGAGCTGCATTGGCCGCGTTGTTGGCATTGTCTTGGGCCATTCTTCTTAGCGTTTTGTGGATCTCTGGATCAAACGGAGTTAAGGGATTGCCTTGACTACAAGTGTTGGCCATACACTACACGTACACCTTAAAAAAAAACAAAAACAACAAGCAAAAGTAAAATAAGGGAAGTAAGTATTGACACTCAAATTACTAATGAATTCACTAAGTCTAGCCGTATTCCCTCGCAATGGCACCAAAATCATGATGTTGCCCAAGTTACACATCTTTTTTAAAGGATAAAACGGTCACGGTCAAGATATAGAACCTAACAAAGGTTAGGGTCGATCTCACAGGGAATACGTAGACTACAGAAATTCACCAATTTGCAATCTAAAAGTTAACCAACTTAATTTCCCCAAAGGGGAGGGTTTTGGAATAATCAATAAGAAAATAAAACTAACTATTAAGAGAAAAATATCAATAATGGAGAGAAACTAGGGTATTGTGTTCCCCATGATTCCCTAACTCAGTATCACCAGATAGCCTAATTCTCTTCTATTGTATAGAATGCAAGATGGTAATTTAAATTCACTAAGTTCTTTGTTCAAATGTGATTAGTCCTAATACAACCTCCCCTTGGCCGAATTTGATTCATTAGACGAGAACACATCAATTGAATCCTGTTAATTAATCTCTTTTCCTATTCATTCCTACCTTGGTCCAGTTAGTAACACTAGGTGAGTTCTAATATTGGCCACCACTAGAAAACATGCAAAACGAAGAGAGTTAGTTAATACATGCATATACACCTTCCAAGAATTGTAAATAATCTGGTTTTGCTTTGTTAGCTGTTCATGGTTCCCACAACCCTAGTTGTGGATTTAGCTACTCATGCTATGTGTAAATGCAAAAATTATGAATTGAGAAGACATAATTGAACACTTAGCTAAAAGATTTAAGAACAAGCAATCCAACATCAACTAAAATCACAAGCTTAAAGATCAAATTCAACCACAAGTGTTCTCGAAGACTCTTACAATTTTCTCTCTTAAAATATTGAGTTCTCTGAGTACTAGGTGAAAACTTCTGAAAAGTATCAAAAAGACCTATTTATAATAATTAAATTCAAGTCTCAAACAAAATAGGAGAACTGATCGGCACGCCATACGAAAGTTCTTTACGACCCATATGGAATTTTACGGCCCATAATTGGGGTATCATACTCAGGTGCTGGAATTTGGGACTACAACTCTATGACACCCCTCTATGACTCGAAAGTGTTTTACGACCCGTAAAGAGGTTTCCATCTGATGACATGCCTGCAAGTCCAATTCTTTGATCCTCAGAGTAAAAATCTTCTACAAATCGTAAAATCTTATATGACTCATCTGCATGTTTGTAGCATGAACTTCAAAAATCAGCCACTCACTGGAAATCTTCATGAAACCTCCTTATGTACCGTAGATTGGTCTACAATAAAGGGTCTTGTATAATTGCAAATCTGCAACAACTTCTATAACTTTCCCCAAAATCATGGCCAACCTGTAATCTTAGAAATATAAACACAAAAACTTCTGCAATAACTTCTGTAACTTTCCCCAAAATCATGGCCTACCCATGTAGATTAATCATCCTTTAAGTATTTTCAAATACCCATGCCAATTACAACTTGTGTGTCTATTTATTTTCCTTCAGGATAATTAACCTCTCTTGATCATTGCTTTTATTATGTTCTTTGATAATTTACCTAAATACAGCATTGCACATACTATGAAAGATAAAGATTACGATACCAATGTTAATTCGTGATTGGAACTCTAACCTAATAATTTCTTAGTGAGTTCGACCCCGACTCTAAGTTGCGGAAATATACTTTTGATGACTGCCCACACTTTAACCTGTGAAAAGTGTGTTGACGCCAACATATTAAGTTGGATATACATGGAGAAATTAATTTGGTTTGGTGATGTAAAAAGGGAGTTATCAAAGGATGTCCATAGATTGGCAAGATTGGGATTAGGTTTAATGAGGCTAAAAATAGAGGTCTGGTGGTTCTAGATGGTTCCAAGTCTTTGTTGGTTAAGGAGGTCAAATCTAAGCAAGACCATCTTTCATTAGTTGAGTTAAAGCCCTTGGTGAAAGCGGGTAAAGTATAGATTTTCTACATAGGGGGAGATGGTGTCCTTAGGGATCAAGGTAGGTTATGTGTGCCAGACGTTGATGGGTTAGGACTTGATCTTAAAAGAGTCTCGCAATTCATCCTACTCTATTAGCCCTAGTTCGACAAGGATGTATGGTAATGTGAGAGAAGTATATTAGTGGAGTGATATGAAGAGACACTACAAAAGGTCGGGTGGTCTATCCCAAAATATCGAGATTCCTACTTGGAAGTGGGAAGTGATCAATATTGTCACGACCCGAGCCTAGAACCTAAACGTGACATGGTGAATGGGAACCCGAGTGTCCCTAAATTAAACATCCAACACATAATTCTAAGGTAAATGGGGCTTTGGACTCAAGCTATAGGGATGTCATAGTGATAAGCGATTTACGTGTATCGACATAGCACATAGCACAAAAGAACTAAAGGTGGGTAAGTATGACTCACGCTATGGGGATAGAGAGAGGCTTAAGACTTTCCATATCTCTACATCTCACCATAAGCATATCTTCATAACATAAGCATAACACAATATTAGTAAGATAGTACGTAGAGTTTACAAGATGTTTGACAATACCTCTAACATATAGAATAGGGTGGGTCCAAGACATGTCTCGGGCTCACCCTCAATGTAAAGGCATAAATGAGTATAACATAATAGGTAGATAGAAGGTGGGTCTTGTCCTTGGAGTAAAGGAGTCAACAATAGCAAGCTCACAATCCAACTTAACCGTCAAGAGGTCGATGAAGATAGTCTATTGTCCCTATATGGGTAGATCATATAGCCAAAAGTGTATGCATTAGTACGTTTGAATGTACTAAGTATGCAGGCATGCAAATACTCATGACATGTAATCCTGCAAATCAATGTTAGATGACAAGGCACATAGATATAAAGAGACATATATAAGAAAGGATATCATATGAATATGCCATGAAATCCATGATGCATAAATGCCATAATACATATCATAGCGGGGATGTGACCTCAACCGACATATAAGACCAACTAAGCTATTACTTGGAATCCTAGTGTTCACCCTACATCGGAAGAAAGGACAATCTACTTGCCAAAGGTAGACCTTACTCCTCCTTATGGGAACACCACCAATATCAGAGAAGTAACCTCACCTTATCGAAACACCACCCTTTCCGAAAAGAATTTCCATGTACAATCACTGACCTAACAGGAACAACACCTATTTTGGAGAATATCTTACCTTACAGAAACAACAGCCATTTCGGAAAGGATTTCCATTAACATATCATAATCATCTATAAGGGGCATAAACATGAACCTATAATTGGCACATAGTTAATGAGAAAGATTAAGGGGACTTGGGGATAGCCATCCCGCCTACAATCCCATTCACTGGTAAATCATCATCCCACAAAAATACATATACATATACGTGCTTTTGAAAGAGGCATAAGTCATTTCAAATCATTATCATACATACTTAGGCATAAAATCCAAACATTCTTTATAATCATGCATACTTGTGCTAAAGAGTCAAATCAAACATCAAGTCATACTTTCATTCACATATATTCATATTGCTGTAACCACTCAAAGTTTTCATAAAGAGTGATATCATAGACATTATATAATCACATTCTTGTCGTAACCATATTTTCATCAAAATCATATTCACTAACATACTTTGATCTTAGTCACTTCATAATCTTCATAAAAACCAATCCTCATGCATGCAAATGTCATGAATGATATGAGAATAGTATGGGAAATAGGGATTCATACTTAAATCAACAATTTGATAAGAAATTCAAGTAGATCCATAAGTAAATTCACATTTCAATCATACTTTAGATTACTGATGCTTAAATTAATATTTAAAAAGGACAATGCATATTCAAATCCTCATAATATCAATGCAATTCAATATATTGCAGCTTAAATCACTTTAAAAACATCATCAATTAAACATAGGCCATATCTCAATTGAATCAAATAAGCAATAATTCAAAAGACCCAAATTCAAAATAAGATTAATTTCATAAATCGAGGAGTAAAATAGTTTGGGGTCTTCATGGTTGAAAGTGACCATGAATCAATACCACATACCTTAGATAATTTGGAGAATTAAGAAGAAATTGTTTTAGAAGAAAGCCCTGCTTGAATCCCCAAGTTGAATCTTCAATCACAAGACTTGTAGCGAGAGTTTTAGGATTTGAATTTGAGAGTTTGAATGAAAACTGAGAGTGATTTAGAGTGTATAATCTGATTTGAGTGTTTATGATAGGTATTAAGGCCATTAAAGACCTTTAGAATAAATTAAAATTACAAAAAGACCATTAATGAAACGAGCCTTGAAAAGTGTCAAGGGGTCCCATAGGGGAGGCACACTGGTCGTGTAAAGTCACACGAATCATATGGGTGTCCATATAACAGTTAGAAAAATTTTGAACAATGCTCAGCGAAATTCTTCAGGCCAAGGGAGGTTCCATTGAAGGTCTCACGGACCGCGTGATGCTTCATAGGTCCTCCAAGAGTTTGTATGAAGATACCAAGTTCTGAGATGGTGATTGCATACTTAGAATATCATTTTTTTTGAAGAGGACTTCATGAGACCCCTCCTCCATGTCTCATGAGAAGCTACATGACCCGTACAGTGTCCCCTAGTGGCTTGCCTTAGCCAAAATGGGGGAACACAACACGGACATACTTTATGAGAATGAGCATAACATCTTGATCCAAACTCGGACTTAGGTGAAACCCGATGCGTTGGAAACCAAATTCAAAGCGCTTCAATTTAATAGATAGTAGGACACATAGTTTTTTTAGTTTTAAAAGGTATGAGTTAAAGTTGACCCTTCTATCAGTTCTTGTGAAAAGCCTAGCCAATGGAATTCCTTTGAATTTGACTTGGTGAAGGAGACCCATTGATGTCACCCAGGATACACATCCTCTTTGAGTCTAATATGTTCATTGTCATGAAATATAACCTAACTGAGTTAGAGCCGATCTCATAGAGAATATGGTAGACTTAGAAGAATTCAAGAGAATTCAGGTTGATTAACTTGCTTATATCCCACAAAAGGGTGGGGTTTTGTAACAACTATGAAAAGTACTTCTAAACTAAGACAAGTGTTAAATCAGTATAAAGAGTAACTAGCGTATTGTGTTTCCCATGATTTCTAACTCAGTATTACAAGACAATCGAAGTCTTTTCTAGTGTGTAGCATGCAAAATGATAAGTTAAGTTCACCAAAACCTTTAGCCGAGGCGAAAGAAAATTTTCACTATGTAATTTGGACATCACCGCAGTGTGACATTACTAACCCTTACCTATTATTCTAGGATAACCTCCCCTTTGCCCAGTTCGGTTGATTAGACGAGACATCAATTGAATCCTATTTATTATACTCTTTTCCTATTCATTACTACTATGATCCAGTTAGTAACACTAGGCGAGTTTTAACACTGGCCACCATTAAAAAGTATTCAAACCGAAGAGAATTAATTAATACGTGCATGCACACTTTTCAATAATTATGAATTCTCCAATTTTACCTTGTTAGTTTCTCATGGTTCCCACAACACTAGTTGTGGATTTAGCTACTTATGATCAGTGTAGATGCAAGACCTATGAAATTGAATAACATATTGAGCACTTACACAAGGGAATTAAGCACAAGGAATCTAAAATCTTCACCAAGAATCACAAGATTGAGATTAAAAGACAAAATAAATTTTTACAAGTGTTTCTCTCAAGCTTTCTATTGTTCTCTACTGTTTTGTCATGTTCGCTCTGTAAAAAGAACCTTAAACACCTAATTATAGTCTTTAAAATACAAAACAAAAACGGATTAGGTGAACCGGGTCGGCAGAGTCTACGGTAGCTTTTACGGGTCGTATAATGTTTTACGGCTCATAGGGGGTTTCGTCTGATGAGTTTTCTGCAACTCCCCACTTTCCAATCCTCAGGGTATGACACCAAGTCTATGGCTCATAAAATCTTCTATTGCTTGTCTGCATGATTGTAGACTTAACTTCAGAAAAATCACCCTTCACTGTAATTGTATATGTTACCTTATCTACTTCCCATAAAAGGTCTCATGAACCCTCTGGTTCAGCAAATTCTGCACACTTAGCAAGAAAGTTATGCCAAATCTATAATCCTACAAAACAAACATAAAAACACATCAAAACTACCAAAATCGCTTTGACAACACAAAAAATTCCAAGTTTTAAGCATCAAAGTGTTGTATTTTGAAAGCACATCAATACCTCAACTTAAATTTTTTTCTTGTACTTAAATGATGCACTCAATCTACATAAGCAACACAGTGACACACAGACCTCAATCTAATGAAATAATTCACATCAAACTCAAGCACAGATACCCATACCACTTTAAAAATTACCTTAGATAGCTATCCAACAGACCAATAAAGATCAACATATATGATAGTGCAACTATGATAAGCAAGGCAATTATTTACAAGCCATAATCGCTGAGTTAATCTAATGTCAACATGCAATGCAAGTGCCCTCATACAAAGAAGTCTCATATCTCTCTCGTAATGATATTTTCAAATTCAATACTTGGTACTATGCAAAATTTATCACGCCCAAGTTTGAGGATAAAATCGTCATTGTCAAATATAAAACCTCGCCAAGGTTAAGGTCGAACCCCGCAGAGAATACGAAGACTTACAACGAATTCACCAATATGAAATTCAAGTAATTGACAACTCAATTGTCTGAAGGGGGGTTTGCAATATTCAACAAGAAATTAAACTAAACTAACTAAAGCAAGAGACAATCAATAATGGAGAGCAACTTGGGAATTGTGTTCCCCATGATTCATCAACTCAATATCCCTAGATGACCCAATTCTCGACTAGAGTATACCATGTATGATGGTAATTTAAGTTCACCAAGACCTATGGTCAAAGGTGAGAGGTGAATTTCACTACGTGACTTGGCCAATCTCCATAGTGTGCAACACCATCCATTACCTATAGTCCCAGTCAACCTCCTCTTGGTCTAGTTCAGTTGATTAGACGAGAACACATCATTGAATCTTGTTAATCAATCTTTTTTCCTATTCATTACCACCAGGATCGGGAAGGTAACACTAGGCAAGTTCTAATTTGTCTATCAATAGAAAACATGCAAAACGAAGAGAATTGATTAATACATGTAAATACCCATTCAGGAATTGCAAATTATCTGGGTTTATTTGGTTAGATCTTCATGGTTCCCACAATCCCAAGTTGTGGATTTAGCTACTCATTCTATGGGTAGATGAAGAAATCGTGAATTGAAAAAACATAATTAATCACTTACCCAATTGAATTGAAGAACAAACAAATTTATTGAGAATCAAAAGATTTGAAGATATAATGAATGCACAAGTGCATTCTCCCCCAAGATTGAAGTCTCCAAGTACAAAACCCTAAAAGTACTTTCTAATGACGTCCTCTACTGTACTCTCCTTAAAAAATAGAAAAACTTGTCGACGACTTTCTACGACAGGCATTTAAGACTCGTAAATGATTTACGAGCCGTAATCGGGGTCTGTGTTCAGATCTTGAGATCTTAGACTTCACTGCTACAGATCCACTTTACAAGTCATAGACGGATTCATGACTCGTATTGTACTCTTATAGACTTCATCTGCATCAACTGGTCCTTCACTGAAACTCACTGGAAATCTTCACAAAACCATTCTATATAACTTGTACAGTGATCTACGACTCGTAAAAAGGTCACGTGTGGCTGAACTTCAGAAATCAAACTTCACTGGAAATCTTCACAGAACCCACTTTACGACTCGTAGAATCCTCTATGATTCGTAAAGGGTCTCTTAAGCCACCAAAAATTAGAAAAGTTTGTCATTTGTCCCATAATCATGCCAACCTGCTTTCTTGCAAAAACTAAGCACAGAAACATATAAAAACCATAAATGTCGCATTGAGAACGCACAACATCCTGAGTTTTAAGCATCAAATGTGCTACATTTTGACAGCACATCAACACCCTCAACTTAAAATTGTTGCTTGTCCTCAAGTGACGACTAAATTATATAGAGAATATAGCAACACACAGACCTCAACCAATTGCATATATCACATATAATTAAAACTCAGGTATCTATACAAACTTTTGAAAACAAGATCAGATAGCTATTTGGCAAACAAAAACACATTGGTGCATTTGACAACACAACTATGACAAGCAAGGGAAATCAACAGTCCACAATGACTGAACAAGTCGAATGCTAACAATACAATGCAAGTGCCCTCACAGTGAAGTCCCATATTTTTTACAATAAATGATGATTTCAAATTTGGCTTTGGGACTGTGCAACCACAATCACTCTCACAAAAGATGTTCATGCATCATGATTAAAATCATAGGCTTTCGCATATACTCATGACTCAGATTTTCAACCAACTAGACTAGGATCACTTTAGAATTTTCTATGCTTATACCGTAGGCTCAGGGGGCTTTGGTATGGCATTTTGGAAAAAATAGTGACTAAAAGCCATCCTTACACTACATGTTTCATCACTTTCACCTTCCAATGTCTAATATTTTCACCTTATCCTCCCTTTTTCCACATTCAAGCTTTTCCGGATACATTCTTCTCATTTTTTAGCTTTTGCCTCATTTTTACACATCCTTTTGCTTTTAATCTCAATCTAAGACATCTTTTTCTTTTTCTTGCACCCGGTACATGATTTTATTCTTTTTCTCCTCATTCTCAACTCAGCACCTTATTTTTGTGATTTTACCTTTACATCGGCCACCCTTAACTTAGGCTTTTAGCCTGAAGTACACAATATCTATTCCCCAAACCAAGAGCACTTTTGGTAGCCACCCTCAACATAGGCTTTTTACCTCAATCAAGGTTCATAATGCTCAAGGACAGACTAGGGCTAATTTCAAAGTTTTTCACTAGACAAGGTTAAGCTAATTAGGTGTTTTTGAAAGAATCAGTACATGTAAGGCTCAAATATTTAGAACATGGGATATAACTTCATTTTGTTGGTCATTTGAGGTTAAAGTGGACCAATGTAAAGAAAAAAGGCCTAAGATCCCTTCCTAATCCATTTAATCTGCAATCTAACATAGAGTAACAGGGCAAGTTCTGAATTAGCACAGAATGCACGAATATAGCAAAATAAGCTCACACTGACATGGCATTGCATATATTGTCAACAACATACATATCATGCTTCATGTCTCAATTACCCTCACTTATCGGAACAAATATTGCCAAACACCCAAACATGCATGGTTGTCATTTGACTACTAATTAAAAGCTTTTCGTGGGTACCAATTTTCAAAGCAAGACATAGAAACATGCTATATGCGATAAGAATTAGTACTATATGCTATAAATATTATCTAAACATCCTAATCGTGCCGGTTCAATAGAAATTAAATATCTACAAGGAAAAGAACACGGGCAAGAAAACTTTGAGATCAAAATTTAGGGTAGTTCTGGACCATAAGCTACTCAGGCTTCACCAGGGCCAATAACTACCCACACCCCACCGAAAAAAATGCACATTGTCCCCGATGCTTCAAATCACGCAAAAATAGAATAAGTAGGGGTCAGAAATATCTCAGTGCCTAAGTGACATAGTCCACCTTGGGTTGCCTCCCAAGCAACGCCTAATTTATTGTCACGGCATGATATAACTCTTATGAGTACATGGACTTCCTACAGATCCCATTCTTCAATTGTCTTGATCTCTTCCACATTTCTAATTAGGTATGGCTTGACTCTTTCGCCATTTACTTTGAAAGTACCTCCATTTTGCCTTTCTAATTTAATGGCTCCATGATCAAAGACGTGGGCTACCCGAAGGGGTCCCAACCATTTGGATTTGAGCTTCCTGGGGAACAACTTTAGTCTGGAATTAAAGAGTAGCGCCAAGTCCCCTAGTCTGAAATAGCATTTCTCTATGTGGCGGTCATGTTGTATTTTCATTCTTTGCTTATACAAGGCTGAGCTCTCATATGCTTGCAATCATCATTCGTCAAGCTCATTGAGTTGGCTCAATCTAGAGGTAGTTGCATCATTCAAATCTAGATTAAACTTCTTCAATGCCCATATTGCTTTATGCTCAAGTTCCACGGCAAATGACATGCCTTCCCAAAAACAAGTTGATATGGGGACATGCCTATCGTTGTCTTGAATGCAGTACGGTATGCCCATTATGTATCATCCAACTTCCATGACCAATTTGTTCGGTTTGCATTTCACAGTCATACATAAAATTTATTTAATTCCCCTATTCGACACTTCCACTTGCCCACTCGTTTGTGGATGATAAGGCGTCGTCACCCTATGTTTAAGTCCAAATTTTTCAAGAAGAGATTTAAAAGTTTATTGTAGAAGTGAGAACCTCCACCTGATGATAGCTTGAGTAGTACCGAATCTCGAGAAGATGTTCCTTTTCAAGAATGTTGTGACACTTTTACCCTCATTGTTAAGTAGAGCCATAACCTCCACCCACTTTGATACATAATCCACAACAACTAATATGTACTTGTTTCCATGTGAGCTAATAAATGGTCCTATGAAATCTACACCACACATATCAAACAACTCAATAACAAAAATAGGATTTAGCGGGAGCTCATGCTTGCGAGTAACACCACCTTCTCTTGGCACATATCATAAGCTTTGGCATAGTTAAGGGCATCTTGGTGGATGGTGGGCTAATAATACCCACATTGTAAAATCTTGTGGGCTGTTCGAATCCCACTATGATGTCCACCCACCAACGACGAGTGGCATGCCTGAAGTATGCTCATCATTTCAACCTCAGGAACACAACGGCGAGTAATCCCCATCAACACATACAAGGAATAAGTATAGGTCATCCCAAACAAACTTCCTCACATCATCTGTAAACATCTGATGTTGATGTGCGTTTAAGTCGAGTGGTACGATATCCCTTACTAAGTAATTTGCATAATCTGTAAACCAAGGTATTAGATCATGCGATGCAGCCAACACTCCCTCATCAGAGAAGGAATTGTTTATCTCCAATCCATCATCAAATTTCATCATTGCCCTATCTTCTAATCTGGATAGGTGATCTGCAACCTGATTTTCTGTCCTTTTTCTGTCAATGACAACAAAGTTGAACTCTTACAAGGGAAGCACCCATTTCATCAGCCTTCACTTGGCATCATTTTTAGCCATTAAATATCTAAGTGCTGAATGGTTTGTATGCACCACCACTTTGTCTCCCAACAGACATGATCTGAACTTTTCGATGCGGAAACTAATGCACTAACTCTTGTTCTGTGACAGTATAATTCTTTTGGGCCATATTTAGGGCTTTGATGGCATAATATATGGGGTGTAATATATTTTTCTTGCACTATCCAAATACCACACCTAGAGCAGCCCCACTTACGTCACATATGATTTCAAATGGCTTGGACTAGTCTGGAGCCAAAATAATTGGAGCTGAGATCAACCTTTTCTTTAACTACTCGAAGGCTTCTTTAACTATTCGAAGGCTTTCTTACATGCATCATCACACATGAACTTAGCATCTTTCTCCAATAATTTACACAATGGGTGTGAAATTGTGGAGAAGTCTTTCATGAACCTCTGATAGAATCCTGCATGTCCCAAGAAACTCCTCACGCCCTTTACTGAGATGGGTGGTGGAAGTTTCTCAATCATCTCAACTTTAGCTCTATCGACCTCAATAACTTTGCCAGATATCCTGTGGCCCAACACAATACCCTCTTTCACCATGGAATGACATTTTTCCCAAATTAGCACCAGATGACTTTCTACACATCTTTGCACCACGTCATATTGGTGTGCCAAGCAATCCTCAAATATGTTCCCAACCACACTAAATCATCCATGAAGATCTCAAAATTACTCTCTCCCATGTCTAAGAAGATAGACATCATGCATCTTAGAGATGTTGTTGGGGCATTACACAACCCAAATGGCATCCTCTTAAATCCGAAGGTGCCATAGGGGCATGTAATTGTGGTCTCTCTTGATCCTCCAGAACAATGATGATCTTATTATCGCCGGACGAGCATACGGTTATTGACGGTCGATCACACCGTGAAGACGCCTGTGGGAATAATATATGATGTGATATTTAAAGTTGAAAAGTTCATATTCCCCACAGACTTTCTGATCCTAGATTGTGAAGTCGGCTTCGGCGTCCCAATCATCTTGGGAAGACCATTCTTAGCCACCGTGTAACACCCCACATCTTACATGTACTAGTTCTATGCAAATGAAACATGATATGGTTTGGTCAAATTAGCGCCCATTTTTCAAAGTGCTTGAATCTCATATTAGAGGGCGATATGTATGTCTAACAATTAAGAGGGTCAGGTGCATACAAGTTTTATGTCAAATTGATGAGATGAAGGACCTAAACAAATTGAGAAAATTGAGGTGCTTGTAGGACTTAGGAAGCTAGCAGGTGAGTCACCTACTTCCTTAGCTTAAATTTGCTAGCTAGACTAAGACGAAGCCCGATGCCGAATCTGTCCAAGTCTGATGATGAATAAAGTCAGAGTTAGGGGTGTGCTTTTGAGCACACATTTTAGCATCACTAATGGAAAATACTTATAGCCTAAGATTAATAATAAAAAGGAGCCCAAGTACGTCACAACCCACTTGACTATTTGGGCCCAAACTAAGTGAAGAGAAATTAGGAAAATGGGCAGCCAAGGCCCATCAACTTTGAAACCCAATTAGGCCCAAGTGAAAGGGCTAAGCTGTTGCATCACCACCTTGATAATATGAGGCTTAAACCACACAAGAAATTCAGCCAAAGGATCCTTTAAAAAGTCTTAGAAGTAGCACCCTTAAGTCATTCTTAACTTGGAAAAAATCAGCTTTCACAAGCTTTCTCTCTACACCTCCTTAAGTTTGCAAAGCAGCCACAAGGAGACCTTTAGGGTTCTTGGAGAAACCCTACACCTTGAGGATAAAGTGAAGTTAGAATACTTATGTGTTTATTATGGTTTTCTTATGAAAAACAAAAGACAAGACTGGTTATGTTAAGGCTGAAATTTTTGGACAGCATGTGTCCTAAGGATTGTTGTGCACTTCTCTTGTTGATTAAGAGGTTTTTCTCTTTTTGGTTGGCTGGATTATGAAGTAAGACTTATGTTTTTAACAAGATTTAGTTTGTTAGTGATGTAACCAGTCTACTGCACCACTTTTATCCGCAAAATGAGTTGTTGTACGATGTCGTAATTGTACTCTTATGGGTTGATAATCAGAGATTGTTGTTTCACATTCTCTATATTCTTTAGAACTATTTTTGAATTGTTTTAGGACTATTTTTATGTGTATATATGGTGGGGACTGTTTGCTTAAAGTTGTAACAGGTTTGGAATTATCGACGTCGAAAT
>JAPFFP010013936.1:0-16939 GCA_026153255.1 Solanum medicagineum
ACAAAAATAAAATACAAGATTTCTATGAATATCATAAAATGCATGTTTTGACAAAAATATTACTAATATTATAAATATAATGTCATAAAATAATTAAATTATTTAACGAAAAGATGATTTCTCGAGTCTAACTAAAAAACAAATGGTTTGTAATGTGAAACATCAAGTGAATACTACTAAATAAATGATACTGAAATATAATATTAGTTCTAAATTCAAAATAAAAAATTTAACATAATACTTTTATATTATATTTGGACATAACATACATAAGCATGATTTTTTTCCTAAAAAAATGTAATGTTATAACTTTACAATAATGACTTCTATAAAGTTATAGAATCAAATAAAATAATATATTAAATAAAAAAATAAAAAATAAAAAGTTACCATCTAGTCACAGTGTAATTACCAATAATTCATAGTCCCCACCACCACCACCACCACACACGCACATTAAGAATTAAGGAATATAATTATCCCTGTTAATTGCTTAACAAGTAATTACATGACTAGCCAACACATATCGCATAATATAATTATGATAGAAGTATTGAAAACACGCCTAAATTTGATGTGAATTATTAGTTTCGTCTCTGAACTATTGACAGTGTGACGATATGAAATCGAGTGTGATTACACTTGTCTTTAACCCACCGAGACAAGTCAGCCTAACAGAATAACAACTAAATTAAGCAGAAAATAAAATAAAAATACAGTCTAATATGGAAAGTAAGCATTAAAGAAGATTATCCGAAGCTAAAAATCAACTCAAAAGACTAGTATCATATTATCATATGTACAAGCCTCCGCTACAATAAAGTTTAAAAAAAAGAGCTTGTACAAATGTCAATGTCTTTGATTCTCAAATAAAACAAAAGTAAACAGAAGTCCGAATGGTCAGTTGAAAAGGACTAGCTGCTACTTTTCAGACCATCTTAGAGTTCGAATCAAAATAGGAAATGAAGAAATCAGGTATTGAGCTTAACACCTACACAAGTGTAGAAGCAAAGGTGAGTACCCAACAACGTGACACCCAACAAATGTATTCTAAGCCTAAGTAAAGCAATGAAAAACAAAAGTACTCCTACCATCCCAACCACATACCTCCGAAATTATAATCCTACACGCAGGAGAACCAGAACGTGTATATATAGTTCAATCAGTACCAAATTTCTAGAAGTCATAGTTAATAAGGTACAACTGTCCAAAATTTATATATCAATAAATAACTAATTCACTTAAAATTCAACAATAAGTGAAGTACATGATGATGCAAGGCAATGTTAAAATATCATGATGTATGTCTGTTTTATGATACACATTCACTGATTAACTTGGGTCGAAAATCATGGGAATTTCACATGGACTGTGTATCCGTTGAAAGAAACCTCGACCACTGAAAAAGACCTCAGCAATAATAATTCATCAAAAGAGACTTGGGCCAAAAGTCATACTCGTTGGAAGAGACTTCGATCGCCGGAAGAGAATTGAAAATAACCATGATTGGTAGAAACTTCAATCCCAAATATGAATATCTCTATCAATGGCCACGACCGATAGAAACTTTGATCTCAAATATCAGTATCTCTCTTATGTCATTTCTGCAATCCAAATGCAAATAAGCATATTAATAAAATGAGTGAATGAGATATGAAACACGTAATACCACACAAATATAGCTCAACATATACATCAATATTCGTCAACAATCAACTCACAAGATATACACAATATTTTATGTTTGAATTTCTACATTAACACATTAATGATAACGCCACAACTCATTTCATAGCCCATTTCATGTAATTACATATTAAACCAGTTCACATTTCACCTCAGTCACATAATTAGGAAATACAAGATTCACCACACTTAACCATAGATTAGAAATACATTTGCGTTAACCAAGAAGTCACGATCAATCTAAAGTCAGAGCTTTCCCCTTAGATTATACTTCAAAGTACCACAATCTAGTAAAAAAAATAACTCACAATCACATTTCAAAACTAAAATATACTAAAAAGACAATTCGGGGAAGAAGGATAAAATGATCCAAAAATTGATATCGAAAATCTAGATCAAAATCTAAAAAGTTTTAGATGAAAATAATCTTCACGTAATTAGGAATCTATTGGTGAAAGTTATTTCTAAAATGGAGTTTAAATGAGATCATAATCATCATTTTGTTGAAATTCGAGTTCATGAAAATCCCTCAATTTCTGCAATTGAAAACAATGAAGTTGATTTCGGTATCAATAAATAATCAATGGGTAATGAAGAGAAAAGTCTAAAATATCATTTTCAATGAATTCCCCTAAAAAAAATCAAGTGAAATCACTTTTTCCTGAACTTTCAAAGTTCAAAAATGAAGAAAATGTCCAAATCCATCACCTACAAATTAGATATTGTTTCAGGTCTCATTAGTTCTCCACGAACGTGGCCACCACCTATGCCGACCCGGATGGAAGGGCTTGAACAATTGACCTATACTCTATAAATGCATATGGGAGGTCGTGAACATAAAGCATAGTGTTTCAGTGACAGATATCAACAACATAACAAGACATAAATTCACAAGATAGATTCTCGATATTTTTTTGAAATTTCGTACACACAAATCATATATGCAACCATACTACATTCAACGTTCTAGACTCAATGGAATCATCAAAAATCAAGTTTGAGGTGAAATATGATAAGTTGCAACTAAACTAACCTAAGGCACTAGAAATACCAAAATGCAATTAGAACATCCAAAAATTGTGAGGAAGCTCATTCTAGCACTAAAATCACCTTCTGGAATCAATGGAACCATCAGAAATCTATTCTGAGCACTCGAACTCAAAATGCTAATCAAAGTCAAACCTAAGTCAATCTTTAACTAATTTTCAACTTTGAACCTAAAATCCACATAACAACTCCAAATCTGACAACCCTCTTAGACCAATTTTCACATCTCGGAGGTGATAGAACTTTATTTTGAGACGCAAATCTCCAAATGACTCAAAAATTCAAAATCAGGTAACTTAAATCTCCAAAATTCAATTCTTTAGCAAAAACTCAATTTTCTACAAGATTTTCAAAAATTAATTTTCAAAACTAATCAAATATGACTCGAGATAGTTATTGGGAGGGGTAAAATAACAATTTTTCTAAAAGCATCAAAAATAACCTTCAAGGTCATTACAGACAGTCTCAAAAACACACATCTAGTCATCTACTTAACTAACTAAACTTATATTGTGAAATGAGTGTAATATGCCACTATATTCTCGTCAAATTTAGGATATTTTCAACACTTCTCTCGACTTTTTATTAAGATCCTTATGCTCATACAAAAGTTTGAGACCACTTGTTATGTCATGTGGAAAATTAGGGCAGATCTAAAGTGTGTTTAAGTTCAATTAGTCAAGTTTAGAGGTGCTTTTAAGGTCGTCAATAGTTTGAGAACGAAACTAATAATTTGTGCCAAGTTGAGAGGTGTTTTCAATACTTTGCTCTATAATTAATACTCCATTATAATAATTTCAATAACTAAGATGGCTTTGCAAATAGGCCCTTAGTGTTAAGGAATTTCAATATCGATCTTTTCGATCCTTTGAACCTAGTCATCTTCCATCTTCACACTAATGCAAGATGTCTTTTTAGCACGCAACCACATGTATGCAAAGCAATTCCCCTAGATACATGAAGGAACAAGAAGATTTCAAGAAGAAACTACTTCTTCCGTTTAAAAAATGACCTGGTTTGACAATACATGGAGTTTAAATAAATAAAGAAGACTTTTCAGTTGTGTAGTCCTAAACTAAAGTTATGGTAAATATGCTACAATATCCTTATGCTTTTAAATATGCCACATGAAAATTTGAAATTAAAAGTTTTCCAAAAAAGTGTGAATCATTCTTTTTAAAACAGATAAAAAAAGTGGATTGTTTTTCTAAATGGCGAGAGTAGTATTATTTATTCAAGGGAATAGGCTAGGCAAAGATAAAAAGTTGGTACTACTGACAGTATTACCGTAGCCTTTTCTATTTATTTATAGTTTTTATTCTTTTGTCTTTTAGATTACTAAAATTATGCCCTATTTTAACAGTAGGAACGTGATTTACATGATTTAAAGTGAATGTGACATGGCGGCAAATAATGCTCATAGTCCTTAAAGTTCAATCAATAATCTATAAGGATCTACTATAATTCAGATTGTCAAACCTAAACAATCTAACATGTAATCCTATCATGAATTCAAGATCATAGAACTATATGACTTTCACATAATACATAAGTTTAGTCAAGAAAACATACCAAAATCGGTCATGAGATCTTCACTTGATTGCTTGTGCGGAAGCCTTTTCCTTTTTCTTGACAAGATATTAGTTTTTCTCTCTCTTGACCTTATACTAATTCCTTTTGAGATGATTGTTGATGGAAACTGTAATAATCTTCAGTATTTATAGGTAGAGAGAAGACCAATTACTTTAATCACACTTTCCATCATCATGAGTAGGGGACCTTATACCCATACTAACCGTCATAACTTCCCACTATCATGCCCCTTAACCACTCATTATCATCCCATAACCTCCCACTAACATAACCACAACTTCCCACTAACATAAGTAGTGGGTGGTGGTGAAAAGTTTGGATAAGAGTGGTGGAAAGTTATGGTAACTTTCACCAATCATAATGGATGATGGTGAGAAGTTACAATAACTTCCGCCAACATGAGTAGTGGGCAGTTCAATAACTTCCCTAGATATTATCCATTTGTATTTAGTTAGTCATTAAATATTAAACCAAGATGAATATTAACGTGAGCTATAAAATTGACATACATGGGTCATAAAGCTAACATTCTCCCACTTGGCACACGTAACATCAATAACTTAATGGTTTAATAAACATTTCAATTACTATTGGCACATTACTAAATTCAACATCATTTGTCGTTTTGAATAAGTCAACTAATACGAGCCATGGCGATCATATATCCCTTCTTTGACATAATTCCTTCTATGTACCACAATATTAATATATTACTCAGCACAACCTTAAATTCATAATGGTCCAACAATAATGTTTAGAATATCTTTATCTAAATTAAAACCTATCAACATCATTCTCAACATAATGTATACAAGACAGTTAATAATAACAGAAACATACATAATTGAGCTCAAAGTGTCAATTGCTTAAACATAATAAAATCTTTACAAAAAGTCATTCATTGCTATCCATAAGACCCATTCTTTCAACATGTTTAGTAAATGTTTTGGATGATAATTCTTTCGTCAAAGAATCAACAATCATAACTTTGGTGCTAATATGTTCAATTCACTTTATGTTTCTAAACTTCTTCCTTAACTAAAAAATATTTCAATTCTATATGCTTAGCACCCTTTGAATACTTATCATTTTTAGAGAAGAAGATTGTTGTCATATTATAACAGGAAAGTTTTAGCGGCTTGAAAATATTGTCGGTTACCCCAAGTCCTGAAATAAAGTTACGCAGCCAATTAACCTGAATTATGGCCTCAAAGTATGCCACAAACTCAGATTCTTTAGTGGATGCAACTAAAACAGATTGCTTTGCACTCTTCCGTGAAATTGCTCATCCAGCTAATAGGAACAAATATCCAAATATGAATTTCCTTGTATCCACATAATCAACATAATCTGAATCTGAATATCCAACCATGTAAAGATGATCAGATCTTCTATGAGTGAGCATATGATCTTTTATTCCTTCCAAGTATCATAACACCTTCTTCGCAGCCTTCCAGTGATCCATTCCTGGATTACCTTGATAGTGCCCCAGCATCCCAACAACAAAACATATGTATGGTCTGGCACATGTCTGGGCATACATTAGGCTCCCAATAATTGATGCATAAGGAATATCATTCATTTGCTAACGTTCCAATTCATTCTTTGGACATTGATTGAGACTAAATTTATCTCCTTTCTGAATTGGAACGGGACTGGATGAGCATTTTTCCATTCTATATCTCTCTGACACTTTATTAATATAGGCTTTCTGAGACAATCCCAACAATCCTTGTGATCTATTATGAAATATTTCTATTTCAATCATAGGATACCTTTCCCATATGTTTCATTTCAAAGTTGTCAAAGAGATATTTCTTGGTATCGTGCAATAAATCAAAATCATTAGTAGCAAGCAAGATGTCATCAACACATAAAACTAACATAATAAACTTACTCCCACTGAATTTAGATATATATATATATATATATATATATATATATATATATATATATACCAATCAACGGTGTTTTTCTTAAATCCAAAGGTGACAATAGTTTAATTAAACTTAAGATACCATTGTTGGGAAGCTTGTTTAAGTCCGTGTATTGACTTCTTAAGTTTACATACCATGTGTTTCTTTCCTTTGACAGAAAAATCTTCAGGTTGATTCATATAGACTTTATCCTCCAAATTCCCATTCAAAAAGGCAGTTTTCACATCCACTTGTTGTAGCTTTAAGTCATAATGAGCTACTAAAGTTATTATAATTTTGAGTGAATCTTTTCTAGAGACAGGTGAAAAGGTCTCCCTATAATCAATGTCATCTTTTTGAGTGAAACCTTTGACAACAAGCCTAGCCTTGTGACGTTCAATGTTTCCAGTTGAGTCTCGTTTGGTCTTAAAGACCCATTTACACCCAACTATTTTGCAACCTTCAGATAATTCAACAAGGTCCCAAACATCATCATGTTCCATAGACTTCAATTCATCTTTCATGGCTTTTATTCATTTATCAGAATTTTTACTTTCAATCGCTTGTGAAAATGGGACTAGATTATTATCAATTCCCAAGTCAATTTCTGACTCGTGTAGATATACCAAATAATCAGCAGAAATAGGAGATCTCTTTTGTCTTTGAGATCTCTTTAATGCTACGTCTTGTGATTCATCTACTGTCTGTTCATTAATTATGGCTTCATCATGATTAGTAGGAGCATCAATTTGTTGTTTTTGTTGACTAATAGATTGTATAACAACTTCAAGAACAACAAGTTTAGAAGAAGTATAAAATAGAGAAATTTGAACCTTAACTTTTTTAATTTCCACATTACGTGGTTCCACATTCCCACTAACTTCACCATTCTCAATGAACCTAACATTTTCAATTTCAACAATTCTCGTACTATGATTACGACAGTAAAATCTACACCCCTTTGTTTGTTCTGGATAACCAATGAAGAAATCACTGATTTGTTCTTGAATTCAATTTCTTTTCTTATGGATTATAGATTCTAATTTCTGTCGGGCAACCCCAAACAGTCAGGTGCCTCAAACTAGGTTTCCTACCAATCCACAGTTCAAAAGGTATCTTTTGGAACTGCTTCACTAGGAACCCTATTTAGTAAGTAACCATCAGTCTTTAAAGTATACATCCACAAAGAAAGAGGTAGAGATGAATTACTCAACATACTCCTAACCATATCCATTAATGTACAATTACGGCTTTCCGCCACATCATTTGGTGGTGTACCTGACATTGTGTATTGAGCACATATGTCATGTATTTCAAGGAATTTAGCAAATGGACCGGGGTGTTGTTTAGTTTCATCATATTTTCCATAAAATTCACCACCTCTATCTAATCTAATTATTTTCACTTTTCTATCTAGTTGTCTTTCAACCTTAGTAATACATACCTCTAAGGTATTAATTGCTTGAGATTTTTCATGCAGCATATAGACATATTCATAACGTGAAAAATCATTAATAAAGGTGATAAAGTATTTTTGCTTACTGAAAGATGTAATGTCAAAAGACCACATATAGCCATGTGTATAATTTCAAGAAGCTGTGAGCTTCTTGGGGCTCCTTTCTTTGTGTGTTTTGTTTGTTTTGCTTTAATACAATCCACACAAATGTTAAGGTTAGTAAAATCCAAATCTAGAAGGATTTCATTCTTAACTAATTTTTTCAGCCTTTCTTTGAATATGTGACCCAAACATTTATGCCACAAGTAAGCAGATTGTTCATTCATCAAACTTTGTTTGGTACCAAATCACTATAATAAAAAGCAATTTTAGCGGCAATCAAAATTGTCTTTAGTGGCAATAGATATTGCCGCCAAAATATTTACCGGCAAAGGTATATTTTATTGCTGCTATAAATCACTTGCTTTAATAGCAATTGTGTAGCAACAATTATGATGACTGCTAAATTCAATTCAAAAGTAGCTAATTGTTCGTTTTTAAATTCATTTTTGTGGCTGATAAATATAATTAAATTGCCACTAAACGGCAACTCCTTTGTGGCAATGACAATGGCTATAACAAATGTATTATTTTCTCTTTTAGCATCTATTTTTGTAGTCCATAAATTTAATTAAATTGTCGTTAAGTCACAAGATTTAACAACTGTTTAGCTACTAATGATAATGGCTGTTATATCCTTCCAAAAGAATAATCTAATTATCTAATAAATTGAATTGAAATATTATTAGCAGCTTAGTGGCAATGATATTTGATAAATGTGGTGCGTGTATATATATATATCACTATTAATTAATAAAAAAATAACATTGCTCTTTAGTTCTAACAAACAAAAGAAACTAATCCAAAGTATTAATGTAATAACTTTGAAAACATATATTGATCGAACTAAATAACTAACGTTATTATATAATATGTTGTCAAAAATACAAATCATAGTCTTCAAAACATATTCGCAGCTCCTCGTCGTATTGAAATCAACATCATATTGTATGACCTGAAATAACAACATAATTGTGTGAATAAATGAAATATATGGGAAAAAACCATCACAACACATCTAACAATCATTCATTTCCTAGATATTGGCATTATTTGTATTGGATTATACAAATTTAAATTTTTCAAACGTGTCCATCGAAATAAACTGATAAGCCAATTTTAGCATCATCACTTAAACATTGCATAGAGGTAGATAGATTCAACATGTGCTCAAACAACAGAAAGTCACTCGAAAATCATGTAAATTGGTATGACTATACAAATCAAGAAAGAATATTAAGGACTAATTAAGTTATTTAACTACAATAAGATAGTTTCAGATGCATCAATGGTTCGGTTCAAGGGAATCTCGCCTGCCAGCAAAACTATAAAGCCCATTTGAAGTTCACCTCTTGAAGCAATACAACTTGAGTAGAACAATTATTCGAACTTGACGCTCAAAGAATTTATAGAAAATATAACCTAATAAATAACAAATGTTTTGAGAAAGATAAGTGAATCACCTATCCTCAGGCAAAAGGTATAGCAGCAACATCATGGGAAATTTCAAAGAAAAAACACTCTGATAAATATAGCGATGAAGAAGAATCTATAATGACTCTTGATTTGCTACATTTTAAGTTTAAAACCAAAGAACAAAGAAAATTCGATTTCACTGACTTCGAAAATTTAGTGAGATTTTTTCACTTAATAAATACTTATCTATTCTTGAACAAATAAGCCACATTTACACGTAGATTGCATGTATTATGTATTTATCCAAGATGTAAGTTTTGTTTCTGAATCTGAACATAAGACTAGTTAATTATCTCATTTTAGCTAAACCACCAGTCAAGATACCGCAGTAGATATGATTAAACAAAATTAGAAAGAAGCAATATATGAGGCAAAAACTCTAAAATAACTTTATCTCGAACTATAAGAGTTACATATCAACAACAAAAAAGGATATGGTATGGGTGCATTGTGACACAAACAACGACGTATAACAAAAAAGTTAAGAGGAAAAATACAATAAGTAGGCAATTTTAAATTATAACAGCCACAAATAAATATGAATAATATCGTGGGCAGGTGGAGCTTTAAACAATTCTCGCAAATCTTCATATTGAAATCTTCCATGTGCTAATTTTTTTCAATCTTACCCAGTAAGATCTCACAAGCAGGATATGAGAATGGTAAAATGTACGAAGACCTTATCACTAACTCGTGAATGTAGAATGTCGTTTTTGAAAGATCATCAATTCAAGTATAGAAATTAAAAGGCTAAAATACAAAGAAAAAACACTTGACCTAAGAGTAACAGAGATATTATGTATTTCATTGACGGGCTTTCACGACGTAAGTCAGTGGAAGCAAACGGGCAATCGGCTGCCTAAAGGACCCCCTTTTTTTTTTGCGGTCTAATAAAGTAGATCATACTTCCAAATGTTGATAATGAACAACATGACAATAGTTTATACTTAAGAGAACAACGAAATACAAATAGATGAATAACCAGTTCCAAAATGAAATAATATAAGAACAGCAAAGATTAGCTGAATTTGATTCCAAATCAAGTTAGCGGGACATGGAACATACCTAC
Organism: Solanum medicagineum; assembly: GCA_026153255.1. Taxonomy (NCBI): domain Eukaryota; kingdom Viridiplantae; phylum Streptophyta; class Magnoliopsida; order Solanales; family Solanaceae; genus Solanum; species Solanum medicagineum. Next base: position 10,343 of record JAPFFP010013936.1, read on the forward strand.
TGAAACATGTACATATAAACTTACATAATATAAAAGTCAAAGATGGTATCATTGACAAAAGTCTTAGGCTTTAATAGATCAACACATCACTTGCATATGGAAAGTGTATCAGAATTCTCTTTTGGAAAAATAATTTCATCAAAGTTATCCTTGAAAGTGTAGAGAATGAAAAAAGGTTCTAACATTAAACAACGTGAAATTGCCAAAGATACACATAAGTTAAAGCATGCGTAATAACAAGATTCACATATCTTATTGCAGAATTTACTAATTTAGCTCTTAGTCATAGTCTATTAACCCAATCAAAAGTTCAATATTCAACCATCTTTCTATTTTTCATTTTTGTGGTGATTTTCGATTCATTAGATTACCATAAAGATTGAGCTTTTACAATTAAGAGAGCTAGAAACACATAGTAGAAAGACTTGGAACATACCAACTGAAACATGTATACAAACTACATAAACTCAAGATATGTCAAATTAGCAAACTTGTAGTCTTTCTTCCTGGTTCTTCACCTCATAACTGGATCAAATCTTTTGTCAACAAAAGAGAAATATAGCTGCAACAAAAGGAACTCCTCTGGTGTCCAGGACCCACTTAAAAAATAGAAATAGAAGTCAGAATATCATCAGACACCAATTACTATTTAAATTGCCAATACCAAATTCGAACAAGAACTGGCCATTCTCTCTTAGACCTTAGTCACTTGGCATGTCAGATTCACACTGAAAAGAAACAAGGATAAGTATATTTTACTTGGAATGATGGTGCTCTGAAACTGAAAAGCTTTTCTATCCAAAAATTGGACTAACCATTCATGTCAACTAAATGGGGGGATTGAAGGGAATTTTGTGAAGAGAAAATGGACTACAACTCCTTATGCGATCAAGTCTGAAAAGAAAGAATTATCATGATATAAAGATATTAAGAAACTCTACCAAACTGTGGAAATATAATTAACAGAAAGATTTTAAAGTTACTCATGGAAAAATCAATAACAAATTGAACCTTAATCATCCACTCCTGACACTAAAAGTATCTTAGTAGATTCACTCAATTCATACATCTCCCATCACTTAAGTCCCAAAAATATGAAGTGTGTCCTACAAGGCTAAGAGAATAAATTTAGAGAACTTTTTCAATCAAACAACTTCCAAATTCACAAATTCTAGTGGAAAAAAAATTATTCTGCTCCCACAGTCCACCAAAGAAGACACCCACTTTCTTCATCAAAAGAAAGAGCATAAGCATTGTACACAGGAACATTAGTCTAAAATTGAAGCTTAGCCAGCAAAATCTGGAAAACAATAACAGATCATCTTGAAGTTATGCCTGGGGAGGACAAGGAGTCACAGGGAGTTGACAATAAGTCATAAATAGAAAGAATAGAAGTAAATTTCATTATAACTGTTAAAAAAAAATGCAAGATCACCAAAGTATATATCTATATGAAAAGAGATGAACCATCAATACACTATTCAAAGAATCATTCATTGTTGAAGACTTTAGCACTACATAAACAAGAACTCAAGAAACTATGCATCCTTTAAGTTAATAACACATAGAGTACTATAATGTAAAAGGTAAGTGAGAATAAGAGATAAGGTTAGCTTTAAAATGAATACACAACTGAAGCTTCAAAAAGCTAATTTGAGGAAGAGTGAACTAGAGACTTAAACTAAAGTTGTTCGTGTCCAGGAACACTCACAAGATCTCAGTTTCCTTCACTAGAATGGAAATTTATTTACAGTGATGCTCTCGAATGCAAGTGATCAAACAAAAAATCCACTCTTAAATGCATTGTGAGGTGTTAGTTCTAATAAGAAAATAATACTTTTGTAGTAAACAACGATTCTGAAGTTTCAGTTCATGTACAACATAGCAAAATAATGAAGTATAGAAAGGAATTCAAAAATTTTACAATAAAAAAGTTATATTGACCACTACTGTATGAACAAGTGTGTCTAATGTAGAACCACGAATCCTCAATTATGAGTATCTAATTCAATTAAAAATTATTTCATCTAATTGCCAGCAACATGTTAAGATTCTCCCAAGCCTTGTCTTTCTTACTTTATACTGAGTCATATGTTATATTGGATAAGTGCTTACGAATAAATCATGCAACAACAAGAATTAGAAGCTGCTATAATTAATCATGAGAATGTGAATCATCATTATATCAAATCAAGAGTGAACATAAACAAAAGTCATTTCGAAATTTATTTCGATGGCACTGGTGGAGGAGAGCAGGATGCAAAGATAAGAGACCAGTTCAGGAAATAAAAAATAATGGTAAAATAATGTAATTAAAAGGCTAAGTCAAACCAAATTAGTTAGGTTAGACAATATTTGCAACATTCTAGGGTTAACATTCATATGCTAAGTGGTTGTAACCATACATACGTAATTGTAATTTTTTTTAAAAATTGAACAAAAATCACAAGTGGATACATCTCACTTCTAAAGTATTTGGGAATAGGATATCCATTATCAGCCATAGTGCGGGAGAAAGAAACGAGTTAGCTTACTTGAGAATGGTGGCCGGCCACTATAAAAGACTGATGAGTTTGACCGCAATTGGAAATTGATCCGATTCCTAGGGATGCTCGTCGGAGATGGGGGATCAAGTCCCACAATTCTCTATATGAAAGATTTTCGTTGATGCTTGGATCTGTTTGTGATGAGGGGAAAATAATTGAAGGGAATAGGCATACGTCGTCAAAAGGACCGGAGGGAAATATAAAATAGAAAGAAAATTGCTTTCCATAATTAACCTTTTTGTGGCCATTAAATAATCAAGTTATATGATAAATTAGTTGCAATTAATTAATTGCCGCAAAATAAACATCGCTAAAGGCATTTTTTCTTATAGTGTATTATGATGAAAAGTTAAGAATGATATTTGGCAAACAGATTATCAAGATTCAGTTTGTATAAGCTATCATAAAGAGTATCAGTATCAATGAGATAATTATGCTTAAACAAACTAAAACATCCATTATCGAAATTAAAAGAGTATCTAGTCTTATCTAACTTACACAAAGAAACTAAACTTCTCAAAAGAGAAGGTACATAACAAGTTTCTAACAAATCTAAGTAATGTCCAATATCGAGAATCAAACGGTAAGTCCCGATAGCTTCAACTGTAACCTTTACTCTTTTCCCCATGTACACAAATCTTTCATTCTGCTTTATGATCTATGTTGTAAGGAATCCCCGCATTGTATTAGAAACATGAACAGTACAACCAGAGTCAATCCACCAAGTACTTTACGGAACTTCACTTAAGTTTGATTCGAGACATGTAAAAGCATAAGGCCAACCTTTCTTCTCGAACCATGCCTTACGTTTCACGCAATCTTTCTGAAAGTGTCCATGTTTTCCACAGAAATAATACTTATCATCCTTGTGTTCCTTCTTACGTACTTGAGGTGATGACTCATTAATATTAAGTTGTTTCTGTTTTTCCTTACCATGCTTCTTTCCTTTCTTTCCAACTTCTTGATGACTTGCACAGTTGATGAAGTGAGTTCCTTGATTCTTGAGCCTTATTTCCTCTTGAACCAATATTTTTTGCAATTCATGCATATTCCATTTGTCTTTCATGGTGTTGTAGTTCATTTGGAAAGGGCTATACTCAGACAGTAATGAGTTTATGATGAATTGTACAAGAAAATTTTGTTCCACTTCCATCCTCAAGAACTTAAGTCTTGCTGCTATGTTTGTCATTTCAATGACATGCTCATACATAGTACGTAAACTATTGGTGGTCAAAGTACCCATTAGTGTCTCAGCAAGAGACTTATCAGCAGTTTGAGAGGATTCTTCCACAAGTTTCAAAAATTCACTTGCATTCTCAGTCTTGGAAAGCGTAGTATTAATATTGCCCGCAATATTCATTAGCATGAACATTAGGCTTAACCTGTTAGACCAATCCCAGTGCTTATAATGAGATCTTTTCTCAACACTGCTAGTTTCAATAATAGCAATTGGTCTCTTAGTGTAAAGTGCAACATTAGATCTAAAACTCCGAGATGAAATTTGATTTGTTCGCACCAGTCTGAGAAGTTAAGTCCGTTAAAGGTCGTAATAGAGGCAGAACGTGAATGAAGGACAAATGCTGCAAATAGGTTATGCTCATCAGTAATGCTTTGAGTTATACTATTAGACTCAAAGATGGTTTATAAACTCTTAAATATATATCGATGTCCTCCTTTTGGCGAATATCAAAATACAACATTACACATAATGATGCTTAAGTATAAACATTATTTGATAATTTTGACATACCAATTAATAATATTCATTATCTTTGGATAAATAAATATCACCTCTAAATTATCACATTCATGTTAATGATTATAGAATAAACAGTCAACCTTTCGGCGATCCATTAATGCCTTATAACCAAAAACTTCAATTTATCCATATAAGTGTTATTGGTTATAAGCATCAAAATAATGGATAATTGAATTTGAGTTAATCATTATTTTGGAATTAACCATTAAGAGATTAGACTACTTTGGTAATTAACAATTCTCACATATAATTCCAAGTTAACATAACAAAAGTATTAAAACTTCTACACAACTGTAACTAACAATAATTATGATTCATAGAATTTCATAAACAGGATTCATAAAGTTGAAGAAAATATAAGTTTGAATGAAAAATTATTAGTTCTTTTACCTGGCTCTGATACCACATGTAAGGATTTATAGTAATTCAGATTATCAAACATAAACAATCAACATGTAATCCTATCATGAATTCAAGATCGTAAAACTATATGATTTTTACATAACATATAAATTTAGTCAAGAAAACATATCAGAATCGACTATGAGATCTTGACTTGATTGCTTGTGCGGAAGCCTTTTTCTTGTTCTTAACAAGATATTAGTTTTTCTCTCTCTTGACTTTATACTGCTTTCTTCCAAAATAACTGTTGATAGAAACTGCAGTAATTTTCAGAAATATTTATAGGCAGAGAGAAGACCAATTACTTTAATCCCACTTTTCATCATCATGAATAGGAGAAGTTATACCCATACTAACCACCATAATTTCCCATTATCATGCCCCTTAACCACCTATTATCATCCCATAACCTCCCATTAACATACCCACAACTTCCCACTAACATAAGTAGTGGGTGGTGGTGGTGGGAAGTTAGAATAAGAATGGTGGGAAGTTATAGTAACTTCCACCAATCATAATGGATGATGGTGAGAAGTTACAGTAACTTCCACCAATATGAGTAGTAATAGCTTCCCTAGATATTATTCGTTTAAATTTAGTTAGTAATTAAATATTAAATCAAGATAAGTATTAATGTGAGCCATAAAATTAACATACATAGACCATAAAAACTAACACAATTACCTTTCAACTTGTTCTAATTTATTTTTATTACTTAGTGAATCTATCATAAGTTTATTTGGAATTTCGTAAATGTATGTTTTTTACTTACTATAACTAATAAAAGTTGTTAAATTGTAACACGTAGATAGTTTTTTCAAATAAAAAATGAGCATCATCTTTCCACCATTAAAATTTCATTCTAACTTTTTGATAAAATAATAAATGAGGTACTAGAGGTACTCCTGAAATCTAATTAATTAATCACAATTCACCCACCACTTATCGTCTATTTTATTTTATGAAATGCATACTTTCATGAACTAGAAAACTGAAAAATTCCTTAATCTCTTCGCGAAACATTGGAGTGTGTCAGTTCGGTTTGATTTTATATATTATCAATTTGGTTTATTAATTTTTGATTTTTAAATATATTAAATTAATAAAATATTTTTTATCAATTTTCGGTTTATTGATTTCTTGTCCTTGACAATTCGATTTTTGATTTACCCGATTAAAAAATAGTCATAAAATAAATATATGACTTCTATAATAATTTGACGTAATACAGTGAGATACAATAAAAGAGATAAATCAATTAAGCACCTAAACTTAATAATATGCAATATATGACCTTATATTCTAATCTACTTTCCAACAGAAGGGTTATACATTGGAAAATCAAGCAAATACATGACTTACAAGTATCGATTTAGTATCAAGTGATGTTAAATTATTAATATTTAATTTTTATAAAGGGATGAAGTAGTAAATTATTATAGTCTTAATGTGTTATCAATTTACCCAATAGCCCAATACTAAAAATTGAAATCGAACCTAAAATCCAATAAATCTTTTTCGTAAAACCATTAAAAACCTGTTAATCCAATATCCCAATAACAATAAACTAATAACATTATTTTGGTTCAGATTTTTCACAGCCCTACTAACCACAACTACCAATCAGAATTTCATAAATAACGATGATGAGGCCTAATTATATTTGATAATTATAGTTTGAATAATTATTAAAATTAACAGTTACCAAACATTCTGTTTTAAAAGAAAATTTGTCTTAAAGCAACTATTTTATTATATGACGAAAATATCAATTAAGCATCTTATCAAAGAATTTTGTTTTTCATAAATTCTCTGTTGTGCAGATTGAATAACGATTCAACCCAATTTAAGCTCTTGCGGAATTATAACTGGACAGAAAAATAAATAACT
>JAPFFP010013967.1:0-16935 GCA_026153255.1 Solanum medicagineum
TTGCACTCCTAAAACATAAAATTATATCATCACATTTATTTATTGGTTTTATTATTTTAATTTGGTTGTTATTCTTTTTTAAGTCAAAAAATTTGTTCCACAAAACAAGGGTTTTCTTGTTTATTTAAACATTTGAAAGATATAAATATTTGATATTAGGCTAAAAATATATTTTTTAGTCGTTATTTGTCTCATATTTAGTACTTCTTTATCTTTTTGGAGCATTGATTTAATGGATTGTCTAATAGTGTATTTTATTTGTAGAATTAAATTGGCATGAAGATGAAAAGATCTGGAGATAAACAATTTAAAAGTGATGCCAAAGGAGAGTACCTTAAACATGGCTAGCATTTAGAAACCATTATTGAATTCCAATCGAACCACATGCCCCGATAACTCATCCAATAATTCAGTGGAAGGCTCAAATCAATAATTAAGAGATGTTCAAGTGGAATAACCAAGTCCAATGAAATAATAGTTTTAGAAAAATTAACTACAAGTCAATATCATAAGATAGTTTTAAATAAACAAGTCTTAGAAATCGAAACATCAACTTTACACTATCACAATTTATGAAGCCTCCATTCAGTTATCAAGAAGATTCCAATAATAAATCCATGTCTACCTTGAAAGAACTATTTAAGAGATAAAAACGAAGAAATTCTAGCCCCTCCAAATTCTAGGACTCACCAAAGCAAAAAGTAGGATGAGCTACAACGATACACCAGTTGAGGATTAGTAACACCTATATCCTCATTATAAAATTATGAAAAGTCAAATTATGTCAGTACATAAAATGTACAGTATAAATAGATGAAATGAAAACCAAGCTTAAAAGTACTCAACTTAAAGGACTTAATGTGAAAAGATAACTAAGTCATTACATGTTCAAAAGTAAAACTATGCTTTAAAATATACTCAATAATATGAAGCTCAATCAAATCATATCGTATGCTATCAGAGGATTTCTCTAACTGACAACCATCACTTATTGATCTTGTAATGATACAACATATTGCACTGCCATTGTCATAGTTGTCCAATACCTCGCTAGTGTAAGGGACTATCAATCCATTGGATCCACAATCAATCAAAGTCTTCCTTTGGGACAAGAGAGGCGAACCACTACCCTATGTTGGCAACGTAGTTTATTTGGTTTGAGTTGTTATTTATCTTACCCGGCTTAATGATTAATACTACTCCCAAAGACTCAATATGATCATATGTTCAATCAATTCAAGCCATTCATTAAGTGTCATTGACTATTATCCAACCCAATCTCATTCAATCATCAAGTATTAATTTTTCAAGCATGATATGGATTTCTGTAAACTCCTCTAGATTTTGATGATCTTGAAGGTCATTTTCAATTTAGAAAAATTATCATTTTTATCCTTTCCAACAAGTCCGAGTCTTATTTGATTGGTTTTGAAAGTTAATTTTTGAACATTTTGAGAAAATTTGAGTTTTTTCTAAATATTTGAGTTTTAAAGACTCAAGTTGTTTAATTTTATGTGATGGAGTCATTTGGAGTTTTTTGTGTCGAAATGAAATAAAATTGATTCCATCAATTGCAAAATATGAAAATTGATCAAGGAGAGTTGTTGAAATCAAATTTGGAGTTATGTGGATTTAAGGTTAGATGGTTGAAAATGAGTTAATAGTTGACAAAGTACTGTGGCTAATATTTGAGTTTGGATGTCCAAATTAGATTTCTTATGGTTTCATTGGATCCAGGAGATGATTTAAGCTCTAGAATGAGCTTTGGTTATAATGTTTTAGCATTTTGGTATTTTCAGTTCCTTAAAGTTTTTCCTAGTTATGTCTAATCAAATTTTGGGTCAACCAAATCTCGGGTTGTTATGAATAGACTTTGCAGGTCATCACGACGACTACTTTAATACCCGATAAGCAAGCCTGACCCTGGCCCGGAATAGCTAGTAAGGAGTTGTCACTACCTGGACCTAGGATCTAGAAGTGACACAGTGAATGGGAACCCAAGGGTCCCCAAACAAGCCTCGAAGTACCAAAATCTACATCATTGATTCAGAAGCGAATTCAAAAGTAACACATAATTCTAAGGGATGGGAAAGTAAGACTTACGCTATGGGGGAATCTTAGGGAAAGGGATTAGCATGAACTCACATAGCACATAACACATAGCACATATTGACTAAGGGGCAGATAAGTATGACTCATGCTATGGGGGCAATTCGGGAATTAGGATCTTTCCACAACATAACATACTATCATCTTATAAAAACATAATCCATATTTAGCCATGATCAAGAATCCCATACAACACTTAGCATAAAGTGAAAAGAGTACACAAGATGTCCAATGATACCACTACATAAGATAGGTCGGGGGCCAAGACATAACCCGGGCTCACCCTCAAAGTAAACAAAGTAGAAAGAATAACATAGGTAGGATAGGTGGTGGCTTGTCCTTGAAATATAGGACTCACCACTATAAGTATAACTTGAAACCCAAGCTAGATGTCGTACAGTGGATTAATGGGCTCCTCGGTCCCTACATGATGAAATCATGTAGGCAAAAGTATGTGTTAGTACGCTTGAATGTACTAAGTATGTGGGATGCAATGCATGTAACTTACCAAACCTACATTCAATATTATATTACAAGGGAACATAATATAAAAAAGACCATATATCAAGAGAGTAGTATACAATATGCTATAAAACCAATGATGCATAAAATGCAATGCTCATGTATATAGTGGGATGTGACCTCAACCGACATAAGTAAGACGAAGCGAGTTATTACTTGGAATCCCAATGAAATTCCCTCATTAGTAAAGAGGTGGTCTGCTTGCCAAAGGTAAATCGTACTTCATCTTACGGGCATCCCTATTTCATATGAAGCAACCTTCTTTACGGGCACCCCCATTTCGGATACGATTTTCACATATAGCATATCATATCATGTCATATAGTTCCTTCTCCTTATGGACAACCCCATTTCGGAGGCAACTTTTCTTATGGGCACCTCCATTTCGGAAAGGAACCTATGCTAGCCACATAGTTCAACGAAAGAGAGGAAAACCCTCCTTCCATCGGTGCTAAGTTATCATCCCACAAGAATAATTATAATATACGTAGTTATACATGCCTTCGAAAGAGGCAATAATCATTTTCCAAATTATTTCCATGCATTCTTACTCTTAAAAATCAAACACTCATTCATAATAATTCATACTTAGGCTCAAATGCCAAATCATAATTCATAGTTATAATACTCATGCATATGAATAGCTCATTCATATGCTAGATGGCGCAAGAACCCAAAATTCTCAAAGAGCCATAATCATAGACATATATGTGATCACATTATTCTGTTAGCTAATTTTTATCAAAATCATATCATAGGACATAATGGGGCTTAACCAACTTCATAATTTCCATAATAAATCAATGTCATGAATGCAAATGCTATGAATGATGTGAGAATATAATGGGTATTTTCAATCTAAAATCAACCATATGATATAAAATTCAAGTGAAAACATGTACAAAATCATAATAATATACTCAGTCATGTACAAACAAACCTTAAAAACGGACATGTATATTCATAATTTCATAAACTCATTGTCATTCATCATTTTATAACTTAAATCAACTTAAAAACAATGGATAAACATAACCCATACATTATTTGGATTTAAGGAATCATAATATTTAAAAACCCCAATTTAAAGTAAACTAAGAATTCATGAAAATTGCTTTAAAATAGTTTGGGTCTACTTGATTGAAAGAAATCAAGGATCAAAACTCACATACCTTCACCAAGATGGAGAAAACCTCAAAGCATTTGATGAAGAATTGAGTTCCCTTGCTCCCAAGTTGAAAATTCACAAGAGTTCCTTTGAGAGTAGTCCTGAGAGAGTTAAAAATGTGAGGAGTGAGTTTTTGAATGCTTGAAATGACATCTAGGGCTTTAGATGGACATTGGATAGCATAGGAATTCCCAAAAGATCAATAGAATTAACCAAATTTATGAGAACGCCATTAATGAAACGGAGGGAAAAATTTCTCGTAGCCACTATACTTGAGTCCACACACGACTCGTGTTGCACTCTACAATTTGTGTGAAGTGCTCGAGAATCAATACTTAGACAAATTTCTGAAAATCGAAGCCATGACCTAACATTTAGAATTTTTTGAGCACACATGCACTACATGGTTGGCCACACGGCCCGTGAGCTTGACCACTGTTCGTGGGGCTGGGCGTGGCACCAACCTTAGCCAAACAACTTTCCACGCCAACCTTGAAGAACCCATGGCTGCCTATACGGCCCATCACCCTCACCATGATTCGTGTGGTGAGCCATGGTGCCATACTTGGCCAAAAATAATTTCTCCACGTCAAGATTGAACTATACTTAGGATTTTCTCCATCCTTGAAGGCCATATGACTAGTACCACCGGTCATACCCTAATATTTAGGCCAAAATGGCCATTTCAGGCCCAAGGCTATCCCCATGGTTCGTGTAAAGCCACATGGCCCGTATAGGTGCCCGTGTGGCAACACAACACAAGAGGCTTTACGAAAATGGACATAACTTCCTCATCCAAACTCCAAATAAGGTGAAACTAAGTGCATCGGAAACCTAATTCAAAGAACTTTAATTTGGTAGGTACATGGACCACCCAATTCATTTTGTTTTAGGAGATATTCCCATTTAAAGTTGACCCTTCAATTGGTACTTGTGACAAACTTAACCAACAGAATTCCTTTGAACATGGCTTGATGTAGGGGACCCATGATGACCCTAAAAAATATAAATGAGTTTAAATTGAATGCTTGCAATAAAACTTAGCTTGAGTTTGAAGGTTCCATTCTAATCTCACAAAAATTTTGGGGTATTACACCGAGTCATTATAGGGGTGTAAGGAAAAAAGGGAACGCAGCAGACATTGACTGAAAGCTAATAAAAAAGAACTAGAACTAATACAACCTATCTGTACACATAGTGAAACGACCCCGAAAAGTGCCCGAAAATGTGCCTCGACAAAGGGCATAACTTCTTGTTTCAAACTTGGAATGAGGTGAAACTAGATATGTTAGAAAGATAATTCAAAGAGCTTCAAGTTGGCCACCCAGTTCACTTTGTGCTAAGAGATATGACCATTTAAAGTTGACCCGTTGATCAATCAGTACTTGTTTAAAACTTAACCAATTCAATTCCATTGAAGTTGGCTTGATGTGGGAGACCCATGAAGGTCTTAAAAAACATAAATAAAGTTGAACTGAGGGCTTGAAAGTGAATTTAGCTTGAGTATGAAGATCCCATACTTAGAAATTTTCAATTAAGTCACTTTCACGGGAGGCCATATGGGCCGTGGACTGCCCGTACCTCTCTCCTTATAAAATTTTACTATCAAGTTTTGAGACTGTGATTCCATTTAGAAAAATTTCACTCCAAAAGCCTTACGGTTGGCCACATGGGTTGTGACACCCCACACGAACCGTGAACTTGGCCGTGTGATCATACTTGGTGCCAAAATTATGGGATTTCAAGCCAAGACCATTATACGGCCCACCATATAGTCCGTGAAGTGTCACACTGACTCAGGGGTCCATGTATGGTGTTTCTTAGTTTAAAGAACCTCCTTTAAGGAACAAACATCCTCCAAAGGCCAAGGGCCACTTCGTGGAGGCTCTACACGAGTCGTATGACCTCACATGGACCATGAGGGAAACCATAGAGCGTCACCTTGGTCCAGAACTTTTCCGAAACCAAATTTGTATGCTCCATTGAGGTCGTATAAAGTCTGGGACCTTACATGCTTGCATAATGCATTTTTCAAAAATTTTTTGGTGAATCCGAGGCCAGAAATGCGATCAGGCCAAACATATATATGAGAAACTAGTCCTATTTGATTTATAGAGTAACCTCAAAAGCTACTTTTTTGAAGCGACAACGCAATTCCAGAAAAGTACATGACATATCCGCATTGCGGACTTGTCAAGGACTTGCACTTAGTTTTGGTCCTATTATTTTCTAGGGGATCAGAAAATTAATCAAAAGTGATCTATGTAAAGTAACATAAAAAGCATTTGATAAATGCAATTTATATGCTACTTTATAGAAAAGTAGTTCTCTCCGTGTTTTAAGTTTTCCATCAAAAAATGAATTGAGGTGCGATAAGTTCGTGTCATAGACTTACCCCATTACGGTACTTGATGATTAGTTTTAAAAGCAAGGGCATTCCAGTCCTTTCCTTACCCATCTTGGACTCAAACCCTATCGTTTTGAAGCCGTTTCAACCCTATATCAGTTCCTATGCATGAATTTTCAATCATTTACGCTAATTCACCTTAAGAATTAGGACTACGGAGAAAAGAAGAGACTAGGATTTAAAAGGATTAAGGACAATTTCTTGCAAATTCGATTGTCCATCTCCATCCTAGGTATGTAAGGCTAACCTAAAATATAGAATTGTTCTTCCATGTACCCCCATTGATGGTAGTAGGATGATTGTGTGAGTGTTGAGCCCCTACGCATGTTTTCTTTCATATTATACATATGTCACATATTTTTATATGTTGGTGATCATCACAAACTTGATTTACTAAACAAATGCTTCTACACGAGTTATTTCACAAAACCAATATATTACTTCATAAAGATTGCATAAATGAACATAGGGATTGAGTCTAGAGCCTTGACTTGGGAATGTTGATTGTGATTGTGACGTGAGCATGATGATAGCTTGATAGAATTTAATGGTCCCGTAAATCTTCATAAATGAACTCTAAAGATTGTCCTAATTGATTCTCTCCATATGATTGGTCTAGACTCCTCTTGAAATACATACTGAGAGTTGACGGGATGCTTGATAGGCCCAAAGGCTCGATTGTGACAGAATAGATGGAGTGATATGAGTCCATATGAGACTTCTTGATTGGATTGATTATCTTATGAGCATTGAGTCATAGGAGAAGTACCGAGCATCAAATTGAGTAAGAGTAAGTCCAACTCGAACTCAATAACTAGGTCACCAAACATAGGCGAGGATTGAATCGTTAAGTCGAATGTTTCTCTTGATTGATAAGTCCCTAAAATAATACAGGACTCCTTTCTAGTCCAAAGTGGATCGATTCATTCTTGACCCTGGAAAGTATTGAACGGTTGTGGCAACATCAATAGGATTGTTGTACACTCACCGGCTCATAAGTGATTGTTCTAGGATAAGAGAAACTCCCAGATAGGCTCTATACTTATAGTAATCTATTGGATTGGATTCAGATTGGATTTGATTGGATTGTATTGATGGGTCATTATCTACTCTTTTATTCTTAATTTAGATGGACATTGGACGTCTTGATTGAGTTAACTTATCTCTTGATTTGAGTTATCTGAGTTAGTCATATTTTGCCTTAGTGTCCGTTTCATTCAACCATTTTACATGCTTGTATATACCACGTAATGACGTCCATTTGGACTGCATCATTTTATAATGTAGAAACAGGTACAAGAGATCATCAATAGGTGCACTATTGGGGATTTATTGTAGTCAGCTGAATTGGTGAGCCCTCCCATACTTCCGAAGGATACTCATTTATATTTTCATCTTACTTTTAGAGTTAGACTTTATATTTTCTTATTTTGGATTAGAGGTAGCCATGGGTCTGTAATTGGCACCATTGAACAGTTGATAGGGGTTTCATAGACTAGAGTGTGATTGGTTTCCAGTTGAATATTTATTTTGGGCTAGTTTTTTGCCTACTAGTCTTATTGATATGACTTGACTTTTATCTATTGAGATTGTGCACCTTCTTCTATATTTAATCTTTCGCCGATATATATATATATATATATATATATATATTGATTGATTGAATGAATGTGATAAGGCCAAGTGGTTTGCTTGGGGGCTAGCAATAGTATCTAAGTACCGGCCATATCCAGGGTACCTCTCGGGACGTGATAGGTACAGTTGGAATCCAGAAGGATCCAAGGATGCCAATGCTCACCACTAGTCTCCAAATAGGACAACTGCATAGGAGGAGTCAATATCATCGACTTATACTAGGCCCTGCATTAAAAACAAATACAGAAATCATGGATGAGTACAAAGGAGATGTTACCCAGTAGGCACCATAAGTTGTGAGTATAAACAGTAAATAAAGTATGGCCAAGGTAAAATATAACAACTACAATGCATATAATAAGAGTCGAACCTATATACTGATGACGGTGGATGTAATTAGAACTGAGCAATAAGTAGTGATGTACGTTCGTGAATGGACATAATGTCTGTGTTTATATGCCAACCAGACCCCCATAATCCTCAAAGGTACAACCACGCACAATGAAAGGGTATATGGTTTTATGGTTATCGATGGTAAGGTTGAACTGAACTCATAATCCAACTATGTACATAGAGTCATCGTCTTACCAAACTAATCTAATTTGGCTTCTAACCTCAATTGTATACCCCGATCTAGCCTCTAAGAAGACTATAGCTTGGCTTTTGACCAAGGCTACGACCTAGCCTTTAGCCCAAGCTATGTCCTGGCCTTTATTAGGATAAGGCCAGGCATAGACAATGGTCTACCTTGTCCCTTAGGCCTAGATTAATCTAAAATGCTCATCATTAGTATCGCCTTTAATGGTATAACATCTACTATATGGGTTTAGGCTCTACTACACTGGTGTAGCCTCTACTACAATGGTATAGACTCTACAATACTGGTATAGCCGCTACTATACTATCTCTAATTATATATAGAACATAGTTGATCCTCATTTATACATTGCTTAGTAGGAAAATGTATGCCCAGTTACAAGAATGATCGGGCCTTTAACTGTATGGGTTGTTACTGTAAGTTCCAGTATGATATTGTCGATCACCTTTTATAATTAAGCAGCAGCTATTATATCGTGGGAACATCCCAAAATAACCAGCCAATAGTATGAAAAATTAGGTTCTCGGATTGTTATGGCCTATCTAAGGCTCAATTTTATAGACTCTAGTCTGCTAGTCTGGTCTACAAGTATTTGCTTCTCTCACACTGGATGTAAGCATAGCAGTCTATCAATCCTGACCAATGCATGTCATCATAAGCCTAACATATCCTAAGGTCGCGTAATCATCAGATAATTAGAAGTGAGGAAGATAATCAGATGTGTGGCAGAGAATAAGTATATTAGTCCTAAAGGATCCTCAATAGGTCAAATAATCACTCTATTAGCCTTAGATAATCACATATACAACAAGAGATCAGTATGCCAGTCACAAGTGCCCTACCAAGCCAAAAGAAACTGGACAATCATATATATCAACTAGTAAAATCACACTTATCGATTATGTCCTCTAACCCACCCCCCACTCATTTCTCATTCAACCCAGAACAAATTTAGACATTCAATTCAGTCTAAAAGAGGGGAAGACCATAGCCTACCTAAATGCTAATCATTGGCAATCCCAATCACTCTACGAATGTATTAACTTACCGAAAAATCTCACAATCCTATTAAGATGTCAAAAATAGAGTCATGGCGTCAAAACAGTCATTTCGACACTAAAATCACAGAAAATGGACTTAAACCAATATAGAGGCTAAAAAGCAAGAAGGTATGCTCATGCTTGAATCCCAAAACAAAGACTAAATAATAATCCTTATACTTACTCGAGCCTATATCTCAAATTCGGTCTCAATTTGATACATTAAACAATACATGACAAGTCAAGAACGTAAAATATTTTTTTTATAAAACATATAACAAGGTAGCAGGTTCAACAACATTTTTACCTCAAATGCAACTCAATCGACAAATTCTAGCAATACAATGGTGTGCGGCTCTAAAAAACACACAGAATAGACCCGAATTTCTCTAAAATCTAATACAACATGACTGAGAAATCACATCCTGATGATCGATGTTTTTAATAATCCATACTAATATATAGCGACAAAATAGAAGAATGTACCTTGAACAGCAAACCAAATACAACTTCTCACACTTACACGATATTTAAAACGACCCCAAAAAGTGACCAACAATATGTCTCGTAATGCCCAAAAATTTTATTTTGTTATTTCGAAAGTACGACTTCATATTCTTGTTCAGGGGGTCAAAATTAGGGGGGATAATGTCTAACCCCAATTCAAGAGAGAAGAATTTAGCAATTGCGAAAATTCAAGAATGCAATTTCGAGAATGGTTTTGACGTCTGGGGTGCGACACGCCTCAGTATTATTTTGTGCTTTTTCTGTTTTTTCCAAGTCCAAGGCTTTGGGTCTTGGGCCCAAGGGTTCCTATACTTGTTTTTACCTATACTTAGCTAAATTTCACCCTCATATCATCCTAAATATTTCCCAATACTCACTCAAACACTTAGTGATATTATCATTCCCCAAACTCAAGTCCCAAAACCTCATTCCAAGCTAAGGTTCTCCTTCAAGGATTTTCTTTAAGCTTCAAGTCTCCATCTCCAATCTTCACCAAGTTCATCTCTAAGCTAATGTATATGGGTTTCTTTCATCCATGATACCCAAGCCTCCTTTTACTCAAATTGCATGATTTAAAGTTGATTTACAAATGGGTCATGCTTATTATGAAATTCACTGCACACAATGTCAAAGCTATGAAAAATTGTGACTGCTTTGCTATGTTTTGAGCTATAAATCTTTGATCTATTGTAAAATTTGAGGAGGGGTTTTGGTGTATGTTGCTTGAGGGTGTTGCAAGGTGTTGATTGATGGTTTTGCAATGGATTTTCTTGCATGATTCATCTCTATAATTCATGGTTTTATACTAGCATGACACACCCTATAAGTGTTCGACAAGATGTCCGGTGTGGTTTCTTGAGGAATTGAAGGTCCAAAGCATAAGGTATGATATGAATGACTATATGATAAAGAAATGAGCTTATGCATATGATATATCCTATATAAAGTGTTGCATTGGACCTTGCCAAATTCAGGGGGACTAAGAACCCGGATAACCTAAATGCGGATTTGTACTCATCAACCTAGGGAAGGGTTTGTACTTCTCCACCTGTTGATGGGGCAGCATCATCACCAACCTAGATGGGGGTTTGTACTCATCAACCTAGGGAAGGGTTTGTATTTCTCAACCATGGTGATGGGGCGGCATTATCATCAACCTAGATAGGGGTTCATACTCATCCACCTAAGTGATGGGGCGGCATCATCACTAACATACCAAAGGGTTGTACATTTGGAAATCTATCTTGGTCTTTTCTACACATATGATATTTTGTATGAGCATGAGTTTCTCAAGCATGTTTTACTTTTGCATTGTACAAACATGTCATATTGCTATAGCATACTTATTGCCTATTGTTACGCATTTTGATTATGATGCTTAATTCTTGTTTGCATTGCATCCTACATACTTAGCACATTCAAACGTACTAACGCATACTCTATGCCTACATGATATCACCATGTAGATTTAGGATGATATGAGGGTGAAATTTTGCTAAGTATAGGTAAAAAAACGTATGGGAACCCTTGGGCCTAAGACCCAAAGCCTTGGACCCAAAAAAACAGAAAGTGCACAAAATAACACTGGCGCCCCAAACGCGGAAACCATTCTGGGAATTGCATTATTGAATATTTGTAATTGCCAAATTCTTCAATCTTAAATCGGGGTTAGACCCTTTTCCCCCCTAATTTTGACCCCCTGAACACTCATCCTCCAAGACTTGCAACATTTCCCCCAAATGATTTACAAGCTCTAAACAAATCAATACTTCATCACTACAAACCACCATAAATATATCAAGGTAGGGTTTTAAGAACCTATTCAAGAAACCCACAACACCATCGATGCATAGGTCCACCAAACAACTCCATCAATACTAACAACGCTCACTTCTAATTTGAAAAGACACTTACAGATATCAAAAACCCTCATCATCACTTGGGGACAAAGCCCGAACCTCAAATCAACCTTAGAGAAGCAACTAACCCATTGTAGTTTTCTAAATAGATCAACCATCCTCAACCATAATATTACAACCCCACCGGTTCTACACTCATTGGGAACATGCTACGCAAGTAGCCAAACTACCTCAAGACCTCCATCCTATCAAGCTAGGGTCAATCAAGTCACAAGACAACACTCTATGCAACAAGAACATGGGGCAACCCTTCTAGACCCTTACTAGCCACAATAGACTTATACAACCATCCGGAACACACACATGAATCCTACTAGGACAAAGGAATAACACAAGAGATCTCAACTTCCAAACCTATAAAATCACCCTACTCAAAACGTCGGACACAATATTGGCCTTACTTAGGGTCAACTAAGTTATAGGAGAAGTAATAGAAGATAACCTATTCACAACCTCCGGTATTAGCCCGCTAAGCCCAAGAAGCTCCTTATTTTCGATGGGTTCAAAGGTCTAGGCCAATCTCTAATCATTTTCGTCTTACTAGGGTCCACCTTAATACCATCACCCGGCACCACACGACCTAGGAAGGCAACCCCTTACATCGAAAATCCGCATTCCTCCTATTTAGCATCCAACCTTCGTACTTAAACTTTGTAGTACTACCCCCAAAAGACTCATATGCACTACCTCATTAGGGAACACAAACCATCATATCATCACCAAAACTGCCATAAGCCTATTAGAGTAAGGACTAAAAGATCTTATTCATGAGACCTATAAGCATAGCCAGTGTACTAGTCCAACTAAAGAAGACCACCCCAAATTTGAAATATCGGAAAGAGACATTCAAGTCCTCATCTACCACAACCAACAATTCTATAAAGAAAACAACTTAGGGTCAATACCTCCAATTCTCACAAGATAATAAATGCAACCCTCTAGAGAATTATTGCACCTTATGACATGAAATGTACCTACCTCCCTTGCTACCATTTTACAACCTTCCACTCAAGGATGGGCTCATTAAGGGATTCGGGATCTAGCTCTACGGGTCCTACCACCCTGAAGAACAACATGAGTGCAACCATTCCATCCCTATAATTACATCAAAATTCACCATACGAACTCTAACAAGCCACAAAGCAAGACCTAATGCAATACAAACCCGGATTAACACCTATAAACCTTCTAGCAAAAATATACCCAACAAAAGGATAGACAACAAAGAATCACACAACAACTTGGGCACACGAGAAGCCCCACTAGCAACCAAAAAGAATAGAAAAGAAATAGTGCCACACTGGGCCTAACAATGCATGCACAACCAAGCCAAGAAAACTTCAACTTACCAGTAATAGTATTGGGCATATCATCCCCTCCTTGAGCCACTTGATCAATATGACCACCTCAATCCAAAAGTCGACCATATGGACAATCCAGAATTCTGTGGTCTATCTCACCACACCCAAAGCATACACCTGTGTCCCTCTAACACGACTACCATGGTCCATCCTACATGTAGGGCACTTGAGATTACCATCCCCCATCACCTCCTTTGCTCTTATTGCGTTTACGATGGCAACCCTTAACTTTATGACCCATCTCCCCACAATCATAACAAGCATTTGTACCTCAAGCATGGGCCATCATGGCCTATACCATATTTTGGGCACCTAGCATAAGGTACCACACCACCACCACCTCTATACTTGTGGCTTTGGAACTTACCCACATTATGGGCCCCCTTGGCCTTACTACCTCCCCTCTTACCACTAGAAGTCTTGGGAGCTCCCACATGTTGACCGAGGTGAGTTGCCAATTTTGCCGCCACTTTGTCCACTTCACATAGAGCATTGCAAATCTCCACATTCATCTTAGCACCATCCTAAGTAACTTGACACATATCCTGAAATGTAGCAGTTATGGTTACCAATAAGCCATAGGGGACCTAACTCTATCGCATGACATGGATCATGAAGAAGTGAAACATTTTCTAAAATGTCTCATAGCCTCCTACTCATAGTTATGGTGCACAATACAACTATGAATAAGACTCTAATCGACGCGGTGTGTTGGACTCCGAGGATCTATCAACCTAGTGCTCTGATACCATCTTTGTCACGACCCAAGCCTAGAGCCTAAACGTGACTGGCAAATGGGGAACCCAAAGGAACCCCAAACAAGCCTCATAACATATCATTACACATCCTTAGTCGTAGAGGCGATGTGAAACAACCTAAGAGACATAAACAAGGGGAATTGGGACTAAGGGAGAGAGATAAATACTTAAGTAATATGTAAAAGATTAGAAAACAAGGTCAAGGTACTAAGGGGATAAGCTTGTGTAATATCATAATACAAAAGATTCAAGGCTCATATCATAGATACATAGCATGACCAACAACACCTCTAATACATAGATAAGAGCAGGGGCCAAGACAAAACAATTGGGCTCACCCTAACTAGTCAAGATAGAACATAAAGAAGAGTGTCTCATTACATAATAAGAGGAACATATACTAAGGTCCTCGAAGTGGAGGACTCGCCAACTAGCTTGAGTAGTACCAAACTAGCCACCTGAAGGAGGAGGAGGATCAACTTGGGCTTCGATCCCTACATGGTGATATCATGTAGGCATAGAGTATGCATTAGTGCATTTGAATTTACAAAGTATGTAGGATGCAATGCAAACAAGAATTAAGCATCATAATCAAAATGCATAAACACAGGCAATAAGTATATTATAGTAATATGACATGTATGTTCAATGAATAAGTAAAACAAGTTTGAGAAACTCATGATCACATAGAATATCATATGTGTAGAAGAGACCAAGCTAGATTTCCAAATGTACAACCCTTTGGTAGGTTAGTGATGATGCCACCCCATCACTTAGATGGATGAGTATGAACCCCCATCTAGATTAGTGATAATGTGCCCCATCACCATGGTGGAGAAGTACAAACCCTTCCCTAGATTAATGAGTACAAACCCCTATTTAGGTTATCCGGGTTCTTAGTCCCCCTGAATTGGGCATGGCCTAATGCAACACTTTATATAGAATATATCATATACATAAGCTCATTTATTCATCATATAGTCATTCATATCATATCTTATGCTTTGGACCTTCAACTCCTCAAGAAACCACATCTAGACATTTTATCAAACACTTAGAGATGTGTCATGTTAGTATAAAACCATAAATTATAGAGATGAAATCAGGCAATACAATCCATTATAAAAATATCAATTAACACCTTGTAATACCCTCAAGCAACTTACGTCAAAATCTCTCCTCAAGTCTTACAATAGATCAAAGATTTATAGCTTAAAACATAGCAAAACAATCACAATTTCTCATAGCTTTAACATAGTGTGCAGTGAAGTTCATAATAAGCAAGACCCATTTGTAAATCAACTTTAAATCATGCAATTTGAGTAAAAGGAGGCTTGGGTATCATGGGTAAAAGGAACCCATGAAAGAAACCCACATACCTTAGCTTAGAGTTGAACTTGGTGAAGATTGGAGATGGAGACTTGAAGCTTGAAGAAGATCCTTGAAGGAGAACCTTAGCTTGGGATGAGGGTTTGGGTCTTGAGTTGTGGGAGTGATAATATGACTAAGTATTTGAGTGAGTATTGGAAAATGTTTAGGATAATATGAGGGTGAAATTCGGCTAAGTATAGGTAAAAACACATATGGGAACCCTTTCACTCAAGACCTAAAGCCTTGGACCTGAAAAACAGAAAATGCACAAAATAACACTGGGGCACATCGTGCCCCAGACGCGAAAACCATTTTCAAAATTGCATTCTTGAGTTTTCGTTATTGCAAATTCTTCGCTCTTAAATCAGAGTTAGACCCTTTTCCCCGTAATTTTAATCCCCTAAACAAGAATATGAAGTCGAATTTTTGAAATAACAAATGAATTTTGAGATATATGGAAATTAAATTTTTGAGCATTCCGAGGCACATTTTTGGGCACTTTATGGGGTCATTTCAAATATCATGTAAGTGTTACAAGTTGTATTTGGTATGTCGTTCAAGGTTAATTGTTGTATTTTGTCACTACATATTAGTATGGATTATCGAAAACATCGATCATCAGGATGTGATTTCTCAGTCATGTTGTATTAGATTTTAGAGAAATTCGGGTCTATTCTGTGTGTTTTCTAGAGCCGCACACCATGATATTGCTAGAATTTGTCGATTGAGCTACGTTTCAAGTAAAAATGTTGTTGAACCTGCTACCTTGTTATATTCCAAAAGCAAATGTTTTACGTTCTTGACTTGTCTTGTATTGTTTTAAGTATCAAATTGAGCCCAAATTTGAGATATAGGCTCGAATAAGTATGAAGATTATTATTTAGTCTTTGTTATGGAATTCAAGCATGAGCATGCCTTCTTGCTTTTTAGCCTCAATATTGGTTTAAGTCCATTTTCTATGATTTTATTGTTGAAATGACTGTATTGACGTCGTGACTCTATTTTTGACATCTTGATAGCATTGCGAGATTTTTTGGAAAGTTAATACATTTGTAGAGTGATCAGGATTGCCAATGATCAGCATTCAGGTAGGCTACGATCTTCCCCTCTTCTAGACTGAATTGAATGTGTAAATTTATTGTGGGTTGAATGATTAATGAGTAGTGGATAGGTTAGAGGCCATACATGATAAGTATGATTTTACTAGTTGATATTTGTGATTCTCTTGGTATCTTTTGGAGTTGTAGGGCATTTGTGACCGGCATACCGGTTTCCTGTTGTATATGTGATTATGTAAGGCTAATAAAGTGATTATTTGACCTGTTGAGGATCCTTTAGAACTAATATACTTATTCTCTGTGTCACGACCCAACCCCGGGGTCGTGATTAGTGCCGATTGGGCACCCAAACAATATTACATCAGACCCATAATTAAATTAGCTAAGGAATATATGGAAATTTCGACAGAGTTTCCTCTGTTTTACTGACTATCCAAACCCTGCAACAGAAAATCCCAGCATATCAAACATCCATATACATA
>JAPFFP010013978.1:0-39901 GCA_026153255.1 Solanum medicagineum
ATAATTGGGAATTTGGTTTGGTATTGTTTGGGTGCCCAATCGGCACTAATCACGACCCCTGGGTTGGGTCGTGACACTTTATTCCTAGGTTGAAATTTAAGTAGTTCTTTAGTCATGACCCCGGTTTGGATTGTGACGTGAAATCACATAGGGAACTTAAATTTAGTATCTTAGGCTTGAGTGGAGTGGAAAAGATAAGGATACCGCTTTTGCATGTCTACCTCGGCCTCCCAAGTAGCACTCTCAATTTGTTGGTTCCTCCAAAGGACCTTAACGGATGCCACCTCTTTGTTCCTCAATCTCTTTACTTTTTCCTATCAAAAATCTGAACCAGAGTGTCCTCATAAGTGAAGTTATCCTTAATAACACCCACAACATCAAGAGGCACAATAGCATTAGGATCACTAACACATTTTCTCAACATAGAGAAATGGAACACCGGATGAACCAAATTCATTTCACTAGGCAACTTCAATTCATAAGCTACCTTGCCAACCCTCTTCAAGACCTTATAAGGACCAACATATCTTGGACTCAACTTCCGTTTATACTAAAACGGACCACACCTTTCATTAGAGAAACTTTTTAATAAACCCAATCACTCTCTTTGAATTCAAGGTCTCTTCTTCTTACACCAGCATAAGATTTTTGACGACTTAGGGGTGTCTTCAATCTCTCCCTAATCATCCTAACCTTCTCAAGAGCCTCCATAACCATATTCGGTCCTAATAAAGCCACCTCTCTAACCTCAAACCAACTAACTGATGATCTACAATGTCTCCCATAAAGAGCCTCAAAAGGAGTCATACCGATGCTAGAGTGATAGCTACTGTTGTAGGCAAACTCAATCAAAGGAAGATGGTTATCCCGACTACCCCTCAACTCCAATACACATGCCTTAAGCATATCTTCAAGGGGTTGAATTGTCCTTTCAGCTTGGCCATCCGTTTGAGGGTGAAAGGTCATACGAAGGTGAACTTTCATACCAAGCCCCCTTTGAAAAGACCTCCAAAAAGTGCGAAGTGAATTGTGAACCACGATCTGATATGATGGACAAAGGAACCCCATGCAACCTCACTAACTAATGGATATACAACCTTGCATACTCTTCAGTCCCATATATAGTCTTAACTAATAGAAAGTGAGCTGATTTGGTCATCCTATCAACCACAACCCAAATGGAATCAAAACCTTTTCTAGTCTTGGGCAACCCTACCACAAAATCCATATTAATTATCTCTCACTTCCAATTGGGAATCTCTATGTTTTGGTTAGGACACTCGGCCTTTGATGTAGTTTTTTGACTTGTTGGCAATTATGGCAACTGAAAATGAATTTGGCAATATACCTCTTCTTGCGTCCCCACCAATACACATTCTCAAGTCTCTATACATTTTGGTCGAACTAGGGTGGATGGAATAAGAATAATTATGGGCCTCATCAAGGATCTTCTCCCTCAAACCATCAACACAAGGCACACACAACCTACCTTGGTACCTAAAGGAACCATCTCCCCTTTGGGAGAAAACCTCTACTTTGCCCTCTTTCACCAAGGCCTTCAATTCAGGAAAGGAAGTCAAGACATTGATTTGCTACACCTCATCAACCAAAAAAGACTTAGACCCATCAACAACCACAATACAATCATCACCATCCTCTTCCAATCTAACACCCAATCTAGCCAATTGATGCACCTCCCTAGCCATCTCCTTTTCACCACCATCAACATGGACTAAGATACCCATAGACACCCTTCTTAAAGCATCCACCACCACATTTGCCTTACCAGGATGATAATGCACACTCATGTCATAGTCTTTGAGAAGTTCTAACCATCTCTTTTGCCTCATGTTGAGATCTTTTTGAGTGAAGACATATTGGAGAATCTTGTGATCGGTGAACACATCAACATGCACCCTATACAAGTAGTGACGCCAAATCTTTAATGCAAACACAGTGGTGGCTAACTCTATATCCTGGGTGGGGTAGTTCCTTTCATGTATCTTGAGTTGTCTAGAAGAATAAGCTATGACCTTAGCATTTTGCATCAACACACAACCCAAACCAACTCTAGAAGCATCACAATACACCACAAATCCCTCAAGCCCATCCGGTAGTGACAATATAGGAGCGGACACAAGCTTGTCTTTCAATGTTTGAAGCTCCTCTCACATTCATCGGTACACACAAACTTAACCTTCTTTTGAGTCAATTTTGTCATAGGGGAAGCAATGGAGGAGAATCCATTCAACAACCTTCTATAATAACCTGCTAGGCCCAAGAAGCTCCTAATATCCGACGGGGTCGATTGTCTACGCCAATTTCTAATCATATCAGTTTTCATAGGATCCACTTTTATACCATACCTCGGCACCACATGACCGAAGAATGCAACCTCCTTCAGCCAAAATTCCCACTTGTCATATTTGGCATACAATCATTCCTCACTCAATCTTTATAACACAACCCTCAATGCCCCATATGCTTCTGCCTACTATGCGAATAGATCAGAATATCATCAATGAAGACCACAACAAATGAATCAAAGTAAGGTTTGAAGACCCTATTCATTAGGTTCATGAAGATGGCCGGTGCATTGGTCAACCCAAATGACATCACAACAAACTTAAAATACCCATATCTAGTCCTGAAGGCTGTCTTAGGAATATAACACTCCCTCACCCTCACTTGATGATACCTGGACCGAAGATCAATCTTAGAGAAGAAGCTAGCCCCTTACAATTGGTCAAACAAGTCATCAATCCTTGGAAGGGGATACCTATTCTTGATGTGACCCTATTGAGTTGCTGGTAGTCAATAAACATTCTAAGGGACCGATCCTTCTTTTTCACAAGCAACACCAGAGCACCCTAAGGTGATTGACTAGGTCTAATAAATTCCTTCTCCAACAAATCTTTACATTGATCTTTTAATTGCTTCAACTATGTCGAGGACATACAGTAAGCGGGAATAGAGATAGGTTAAGCATTGTGGAGCAGGTCTATGCCAAAATGTATCTCCCTTTCGGGAGATAACATCAAGAAACTTATTTACAACTGAAATCGACTCTATGGAAGGGACTTTGGACTGCACATCTTTAACTCTCACAAAATGGAAAATACACCCCTTAGAGATCAACTTACAAACTTTAATGCGTGAAATAAATCTACCTTTGACCACCACATCTTGACTTTCCCACTTAAGGATGAGTTCATTAGGAAATTGAAACTTGACCCTATGAGTTCCACAATCAATAGAAGCATAGTAGGCATGCAACCAATCCATCCCAAGAATGACATAAAAATCTACTATGCCTAAGTCAACAAGATCACGAGGCAACAACTAATGCAAAATGCAAATAGGACAACTTCTATAAACTTTCCTAGAAGCAATAGAGGCACCAATAGGAGTAGACACTTCATATGACTCATGCAACAACTCGAGGACATTATGGAACTTTTTAGCAACAAAAGGGGTAACAAAGGAAAGAGTGGCACCGGGATCAATCAAACCATATACATCAAAGTCGAAGATTTTCAACATACCGGTAACAACATCGGGAACCTCATCAACCCCTTGCCTCCCATGTAGAGCATAAAATTAATTGTGCCTTGGGATACATTTGCACCCCAATGGAAATGCATTTGCACCCCAGCCCTTGCCGTGGTTTCTTGGACAGTTCATCTATTTATGACCAAGTTCCCCACTATCAAAGCATGCATTAGAACCCTTCAAACACGAGCCCCTATGACTCTTCCCACATATAGGACACAAATCAATGGGAGCCACAACACCAACACCTTGAGCTCTACGGATGTCATTGGCAAACCCCTTATTAGTAGCATGATGAGACCCTTGGGCATGATGGAACCGGCCACCCCTTTGGAACTTACCCCCGAGATGGGCCCTCTTGGCCTCATGCCCCCTTCTCTTCCTCAACTTTTCTTCCTCTATTTGCTCCGCATATGTCATCAACCAAGACAAGTCCATGTCACTAATTAGCATGGCGGACTAACATTCTTCACTTCACAAGTCGGAGACCCCCATCACAAACTTATTAATCTTAGATCTAGGATCGATCACCAAATGAGGGGCACTTTGAAAGTTGGATAGACTTTAGGGCATACTCCTTCACACTCATAGCACATTTTTTAAGTTCATAAACTCCACCAACTTAGCTTCCCTAAGCTCAAGAGGGCAAAATCGACTAAGGAAGGCCAATTCAAACTCCTCCCAAAGCACAACATTACCAATCCCCTTCTCACTCTTCCATTGGTATTACCATATTTGAGCTACCCCTTTGAGTTGGTATGCCGCCAATTCCATCTTATTATTTAGCCCAACACCTATGATATTCAAGATCTTATAGAACTCATCAATGGAGTCTAATGGATCTTCATCCACCTTTGACCCATAGAATACCGGAGGATTCATCCTCATGAAGTCTCTTACCCTATCTCCCGGTGTAGTAACATGAGGGGCTTGGGCCCCTTGATTGACTTAGTTGGCCATAACGTAGGTAAGCATAGTGAGAGCATCCCGGAGCTCACCATTGTTAGGTTACTCCTCGGGAGTATGGGCCCTTCGTCCTCGAGTGTTTGGAATGATTTAGCATAGCAAAGAACAATAATTAGAGGGAAAACTTACCACAACTCATTAGCAAGACGTAGAACATGAAGAAGGGAAACATTTCTTGAAACGTCTCATAGCCTCCTACTCATAGTCATGGCATGATTCATAACCATGAATAGGACTCTAATTGACGCGGTGTGTTAGTCTCCAAGGATCTATCAACCTAGTGCTCTGATACCAAGTTTGTTATGGCCTAAGCCTAGGGCCTAGCCGTGACACGGAATGGGGAACCCGAAGGAACCCCAAACAAGCCTCTTAACTTGTCATTACACATCATTGGTCATGGAAACATATAAATAAAATAAAAGAGTAAGGATAGAGGGGTAACGGGACTAAGGTGAAAGCTTGGATAACATCATAATCAAGAGATAAGAGTCAAGCTCATATCATAGATACAGAGTATGTCCAACAAACACCTCTAATACATAGATAAGAGCGGGATCCAAGAAAAGTAATCGGGCCCACCTCATAGTCAAAACAATAAAGGAGAATTTCTCATTACATAATAAGAGCAACATAGACTAAGGTCCCTAAAGTGAAGTACTCACAAACTAGCATAAGTAGTATCGAACTAGCCACGTGGAGGAGGAGCATAGTCAACTTGGGTGCCGATTCCTACATTGTGACATCATGTAAGCATAGAGTATGCATTACTAGTTTGAATCATACTTATGTAGGATGCAATAAAACAAGAATTAGGCATCATAATCAAAATGCATAACAATAGGCAATTGGCATAATAAAACAATATGGCATGTATGATCAATGCATAAGTAAAACATGCTTAAGTAACTCATAGTCATATAAGATATCTTATGTGTAGAAGAGACCAAGATAGATTTTCGAACTACAAACGCCTTCATAGGTTGGTGATGATGCCGCCCCATCAATTAGGTGGTGAGGTACAAATCCCTCACAATGATGGTGATGATGCGGCCTATCACCCTGGTGGAGAAGTAAAAACCCTTCACTAGGTTGATGAGTACCAACCCCCATCTAGGTTATCTAGGTTCTTAGTCCCCCCGAAGTGGGCATAGTCTAATGCAACACTTTATATAATATTTATCATCATATAGCCAATCATATCATATCTCATTCTTTGAACCTTCAATTACTCAGTAACCCACGTTCGGACATTTTAATTCAACACTTAGAGGGTGTGTAGTGCTAGTATAAAACCAAGAAATATCAAGATGAAATCATTTATTAAAATCCCTCGTAAAACAATAGATCAACACCTAGCAACACCCTCAAGTAACATACATCAGAACTCCTCAAATCTAACAATAGATCAAAGATTTATAGCTCAAAACATAGCAAAATAGTCACAACTTTACATAGCTTTAACATAGTGTGCAGTGAATTTCATAATAAGCAAAACCTATTTTAAAATCAATTTTGAATCATGCAATTTGAGTAAAAGGAGGCATGGGTATCATAGGTGAAAGGAACTGTGAAAGAAACCCAGATACGTTAGCTTAGAGATGAACTTGGTTAAGATTGGAGAGGGAGACTTCAAGCTTGAAGAAAAATCTTGAAGGAGAACCTTAGCTTGAGAAGAGGGTTTGGGACTTGAATTTTAGGGAGTGAAAATATTGCTAAGTGTTTTATTGAGTATTGGGGAATGTTTAGGATGATATGAGGGTGAAATAAGGCCAAGTATAATAAAAACATGTTTGGAAACACTTACGCCCAAGACCCCAAAACTTTGGATCGAGATAAAAATCACTGGCAACAAAATACATATGTCCATGATGTGGATTTGTCGCGGAGGCCAAATTAACACATGTTTACGACAGCTGCTTGTCGCGGTACTATTGCGAATCGTTTCTAGAAATTGAAATATTGGAAATTTTAAATTGTGATTCGATTGCTCCTAAATCGAGGTTAGACCCTTCTCCCCCTAATTTTGACTCCCTAAACAAGAATATGAAGTGATTTTCGATATCGTACAAAGATTTTGCGGTATATGGGATTTAAAATTCAAGCATTTCGAGACACATTTTCAGTCACTTTTTTGGGTCCTTTCAAGTTCTGACTCTAAAAAGATGTCTTCTATTTAGCAAAACCTTCTTTGTGAGTCTATTGATGTTCACTAAAGGCTTAGCTTTGATAATAACAAAAATTTGTGATTACCTAAAAATATATAATGTATCAAGGGCATCGACCTTTTGTTATATGCATATACCAGTAAAGTTGTTTCCTTCAAGATTTCAATCGTATTAAAGATTCTCAAAATGATGTGGATGTTACATCAAGAGAAGAAATTAGATTTAAAAAACTAAAGGAAGAATGATGGAAAAATATAAAATTAAAGAGTTTTCCATAATGAGATTCACATTAATCATGGTTGTAAATGTATATGTCAAACAAGAAATAGATGCGCCTCAGTTAAATCTCATTCATTGCCCCAAAAATAAGGTTGCATATGGATGTAAATTAAATTAGAGAAAATGTCTCCAACAAAGAGAAACTTGCTTAATGAAAATATTATCTCTTAAGTATCAATTAGAAAGGGAAGCGCCACAATTATTCCTTATTGTCTATATATTTATTTAAAATATGATATCTTCCTTGTTTCTTATTATACTCCTTAAAAAGAGAAAAAAAATAAAAAAGGAAAAGAGCGGTTAACCATAAATAATATGCGTAACTTGAAAAAAATTGATTTATCTTTAAAAGAAGGCATTTTATAAAACTTGCTTCTCAAACCAAATCATTTTAAGAGTACAATATACATTAAATTTCATCGTTGTATCCTCATAGAATTTGTTCTTTATGTAGTTTACATTCAAATTGGCAGTTAAATTTTGAAAAAAGTTAAAACCAACCACATTCAAGGAAGGCAATATTTGAATTCCATCAAACTTTTGAACTCTAGGTTTCATCCCTTCCTAATTCTGCAATCAGCCTATATGGCCTCCTATTTCAACACTAATCATGTTGATCATGAAAAATCTCCATTAAAATTGAGTCATCCAATTAAGTGTCCATTGAAGACTACTTGATGTCCTTTAAACCATTCAATTTTGGATCAATACGATTTTAAAAGTCTTGCATTAAGTTGTCAATGTTTTTTCCAAACAACAATGTCATTAGAAATGTCTGTTTCCTCCATCCCTTCAAAAATTTTGATAGTAATAATAAACGAAATACTTCTATTTCATCAATACCTTTACGATAATTATTTGGTCAACTTACGTTACGATAATTATTTGGTCAACTTTAAGAAAAAATCTCTCATTCTTTGACAATCCCATGCTTCACATCTTCTGAGTACGTTATTGTACCTAAACTTTGAATCAAGAATAGAAGCATAAATAATGTAATAAAAAGAATCTTCCAAGTCAATATCACACCAAATTCTTCTTTTGATGTTTATTTCCTAAGGAATATGTTAAAAAAAATTATAATACAACTAATACCAACATCTCTACTATGGAGAGGCAAAAAAGTATGTTTTAAATGTGAAAATTGCTTGTGATAAGAGTAGATTGACAAATACATAAATAAATAGCTAAATTTAATATGAAAACAGAAGACTTACCTACCATCTTATTACATCCCATATATGTTTATCTTTTAACTACAACACATTTTGAGTATAACAAAGTTTTTGCTATAAGAAGTGTATTTGCAAAAATAACATTTCGCTCTTATTTTAGGCATAATACATGCCAAACTAAACTAAGAAAAATCAAGTTAAAAATGCTCAAGATAGTTTGATTAATCTTTGATCATCTATGTTACACCATAAGAACAAGATTTCTATTGAAATCTTGTTATTTTTTATGATTTACTTATACTTACTATAGATGATAACCACTGTCAGAGTAAAATTTTTTCTTATTTTTAAAAATTAACTTTATTGTTATTATAACACAACAAAGGGTATGATGAAAAGGTAAGAACATGGGATTTTCATGATCAACATTTAAACTACAATTTTAATATTTTAGGAAACAATTCGTTTGCTCCTTCTATATTCTCTGTCTCTGTCTCTCTCTTTCTCTGTCTCTCCATCTCTTTGTCTCATTCTCTGTCTCTATCTTTCTCTCTCTTTATCTCTCTATCCTTAATTTGAACAACCAACACCAATTGATTTTCAAAGATATCATGGAGAACAAATAAAAATTTTGTAGATACATTTGATTTTCAATTTCTTCAAATTGAGATTTGTTTCCATCTTAGCAACTAAAAATTTATTTCACCATTGACCATATGTATCTATGATTTAATAAGTTTTAGATGCTAGTGTTTCCACCTAATCTCTCCTTCAGGATGACTCAAACCCTCAATATAGAAATTTGATGGTGGAGAAGCCTAAAACCTAACAATTCATAAAACATCTATATTTTCCATTGACATCATGATGAACTATATAATGTTAAAATGTCTAATCAGCAGGAAATAATAATTCAAAAATTAAAACTACAGATCTCAGTAAACAAAGAATGCATAAATACTGATGAGCAATTACTCAAGGATAGATTCTTCCTCCGTAGTCCAGTTTTCGTTGAGGAATGCACTATTCATGCGCGACGCAATCAAAATACCATAAATATCAATCTTTCTATTGTTTTTCATTTCTTTTTGAAAATACCTCTAACAAAAATGATAAAACATGTGTGCATATATATTTGAAGTGTTGTTTAGTGCTAAATTTAGGAAGAAAAAGACTAGTTTGCATCCTAAGGACCTAGGTAGACCACTGGCCACATTTCACCTTATCCTAGTATGGGGCAGGTCGTAGCTTGGTTTGGAGGCAAGTTATTAACCTGGGTTGGAGGGCAGATATCCAACTAGGCTGGAGGCCAAGTCTAGGTGTACAGTTTTTGTTGGAGGCCAGGATGAATTTTCCAGAGAGATAATAATGCATGTATTTAGGTTATGATATTGTTACATCTTGCTCCAGTATACACCTCTTCACTCAGTTATTGTGTGTGGGTGAACTTTCATGGCTTATAAGGGTCTAGTTAGAGTGCAGACATAGACAGTAGGGCATTACACCCACGTACATTACTACCCCTTTGCTTGGTTCTAGTTACTTCCATATTCGTTAGCATATTTAGTCTTGTTCTTGTAGATTAGACACACATGGAGCAATATCCTATCTTATCGTACTTTCTATATTTGTCCCATGATACAGGTCCTCGCACGAGCTAGCAACATTGACCACTCCTACTATAGTTGTCTTATTTCGAGACTAGGGATGAGCATTAAATGTACTTGGATCGTTCTAGTCTCCATCTATA
This sequence comes from Solanum medicagineum, assembly GCA_026153255.1. Lineage (NCBI taxonomy): Eukaryota > Viridiplantae > Streptophyta > Magnoliopsida > Solanales > Solanaceae > Solanum > Solanum medicagineum. The sequence goes on from JAPFFP010013978.1 coordinate 9,888, forward strand.
CTAGTGGTTATGTTTTGTTATCCTAGACTTTCTTTATATATGTTTTTGGTTCTGTACATATAACTAGAGATATATTATGACTCAGTTATATTGTGTCGTATCTATACTTTCTGTATAAGTGACTTCCATGTCCTGGGAGGGTGTTTTGTAGTTGCTGTCACCCAAGTTACACCTCCTTTTGAGAGGATAAAGTGGTCGTTGTCAAGATACATAACCTGACAAAGGTTATGATCGAACCCAAGGGAATACACATACTCAATACCAATCCACCAATAAGCAATTCAAGTAGTTAAACAATTCATTTCCCTGAAGGGGGTTTGCAATAATCAATATTAAAGTAAATTAAACTAACGGTCACAAGAGACAATCAATAATAGAGAGCAACTAGAGTATCGTGTTCCACATGACTCCCCAACTTAGTGACACCGGATAACCCAATTCTTTTCTAGTATATAGCATGCAGGACGATAATTTAAGTTTACCAAAACCTTAGTCAAAGGTGAGAGGCAAATTTCACTATGTGACATGGCTCATCTCCATAGTGTGCAATAATAACAATTGCCTATAAGTCCCAGTCAACCACCCCTTGGCCCAGTTCGGTTGATTAGATGAGAATACATCATCAAATCCTGTTAATCAGTCTCTTTTCCTATTCACTACAACCTTGGTCCAGTCAGTAACACTAGTCAGGTTCTAATATTGGCCACTATTAGAAAACATGCAAATCGAAGAGAATTGATTAAATACATGCATATACTCATTCTAAGAATTGCAAATGTCCCGGGTTTACTAAGTTAGTTCTTCATGGTTCCCACAACCATAGTTGTGGAGTTAGCTACTCATACTATAGGTAGATGAAGAAATTATCAATTGAGAAAACATAATTAAACACTTACCCAATTGATTTAAGATCAAGCAAATCCAAAAAGAATAAGAATCATAATCTTCAAAATTAAATTTACCCACAAGTGTTTTCTCATTATCTTCTCTCTCAAGTATTAGGTTCTCCAAGTACAAAACCCTAAAACTACTGAATAATGAGATCCTTTCTCCTACAATAACCTAAAAGCACTATTTATAGTAATTATGATTAAGGCCTAAATAAAATAAAAAAACTAGTCGTCAGACTCTACGAAAGGTCTCTACGACTTGTAATGTGATATACGAGTTGTATTTGGGGTCTCAGAGTCAGCTCCTAGGATATTGGACTTCTCCTCTATGACAAATCTTCATGACTCGTACACTTATCTGGGACTTGTTATACATATTTGTAGGCTTTAGTTTCATCAAGTTGTCCCTCAGTGGAAATCTTTATGAAACCACCAATACGACTTATAGATTACTCTACGACTCATATACCTGTCTTGTTGAGCTGACCTTCAGATTTTATCCTTCACTGAAATTAGTCACGAAACTACTTCTATGACTCATAGAATGCTCTACGATTTATAGAGGTTGTTGTGAATCACCAAAAATCAGTAATCTTTTGTAATTTTTCCCCAAATCATGACCAACCTGTCTTCTTGCAACTATAAAGACAATAACAAATAAAACCCAAAAATATCGCATTAAGAACATACAAAATTCTATGTTTTATGTATCAAAAGTGTTGTATCTTGACAACACATCAACATCCTTAACATAAATTGTTGCGTGTCCTCAGGCGATGAGTCAATCTATGTAGACAATACAATAGCACACAAAACTCAACTCAATGGCACATATCATATAAATCTCAAACTCAGATACCCACTCCAGCATTTCGAAACAGGATTAGATACCTATTTAGCAAACCAATGCAAATTGGTGCACGTGACAACACAACTACAAAAAGCAAGGGAATATCAACAATCCACAATTACTGGACATGTCAAATGCTGAAAATGCAATGTAAGTGCTCTCACAAAAAGAAGTCCCATTTTTTACACTCAAAATGACTTCAAATTTAGCCATGGGATTATGTAAACACACTCTCTCTCACAAAAGATATTCATGCACAACGACTAATACCATAGGCTTGCCCTTATACTCATAACTCAGAGCTTTAACTAACTGGACTCAGATCACTCTAGGACTTTCTAGGCTTGTAATGTAGGATCAAGGGGTTTTGGTGTGATATGTTAGGAAAATATTGAGTAATTGGTCCCCATGAAACTGTCTACACTTTTGCATCACCAACTATGTCATTTTCACCTTATTCTTGTTTTTCCTTCATTCAAGCCTTTCCCAGGTGCTTTCTTCTTATTTTTAAACATTTGCCTTTGTTTTATGCCTCTTTTTGCTTTTTAGCTCAATCTAGGCATGTTTTCTTTTTCTTGTACCCGGTACATGATTTTTCTTCCTTTCCTCGTCATTCCTAACTCTCCGCCTTATTTTTGTGCTTTTACCTTATACCAGCCACCCTCAACTTAGGCTTTTAGCTTGTATTAAACTACACAATATCTCATCCCTGAACCGTGGCAACTTTTGATAGCAACCCTGAAGTTAGGCTTTTTGCCTCAATTAGGATTCACATGCTCAAGGAAAGACCAAGGCCAATTTCATGATTTTTCACTAGACAAGGCTAGGCTGATTAGGTGTTTTGAAATAATTGGTACATGTAAGGCTCAAACATTTGGAACAAGGGATGAATCATCATTTGGTTTATAACTTTTAGGCTAAAGTGGACTAATTAACGAACGAAGGTCTAAGATCCTATCCTAATCCATTCAATCTACGATTTAACTTAGAGTAACAGGGCAAGTTCTGAATAAGCATAAACTACATGAATCTAGCAAAATAAGCTTACCTCATATGGCACTACATACATTATCAACACAAGAGTCACAGATCATGCTTCTTATCTCAACTTGCCCTCAATTTTTAAGAATAGATATTGACAAACACCTTGACATGCATGGTTGCGTCTAACTACTAATAAAAATATATTTTTTTGTGGGTATCATTTTTCAAAACAAAACACAAAAACATGCTATATGCCACAAGTATTTGTACTATATGCTACATATACTATCTAAACATCCTAAATGTGCCGGTTCAACGAAAATTTAATATCCATGAGGAAAAAAACACATGTGAGAAAACCTCGAGATACAAAATTGGGGTAGTTATGGACCATAAGCTACTTAGAGTCCACTAAGGCCCATAACTACCCACACACCATAGAAAAAGATGTGCATTATCCCCAATGCAAAAAAATCAAGCAAAAGTAAAATATAAGGGGTCAAATTCAAGCTAGCTGGGTAGTCTGGCCACCCTCTCCTGCAGGGTAGTCCCCTCAGCGATGGTGCTCTTTTTAGAGGTGCCAATACCCCTCAACCTATCATGCTCACGAGCTAGCTGCATTTTCTTATTGTGCCTCGATCTCCCCGCAGCAAGCTCGAACACCTCATCCTCTGAGAGCTTTGCATGGGCATTTCTCTCTTTTGGATCCATATCCGTATAAGGTCTCTTCCCGAGGAAAGTCTCTGTAGGCTTTTCAGAGGCAAATAAATCTAATATCGGCGAGATGTTATCTCTGGTAATGTAACTGGTGTCGCTCCTGATGCTACCATATCATCCCGAAGCTGCTGGATCTCTAACTACAGGGCTTACAAATCAGAAGGTCGGGCCTCGTCTAATCTCTTCTGAACCCTCTACTTGAAGGTATCGATGCTGGTATCAACCACAAAAATACGATCCTGAATAGTAGAAATAGTGAATACTCGCTCTGATCCTCCGAGTCTGTAATAACGTACCAACCCACGGCATAATCTACTGAATAAGCTAAGTCAACTGGGCCTCAGCGTGTGATAATATCCATTCCATAGCCTGAACAGAAGTGATAAACATGTAGACCATGCCAGCTGTAGGAGTCTGTAAAATAGTGGCCTTTAGTGCGGTAACAACAACAGTGGGCCCTCTCTCATTATTGGCACCATGCTGTGGGGGCCCCTTTTCTGTAGTAGTAGTAGAAGTGGTGGTATCTCTCTCGAAACCCTCAGGTGGTAACGTTGGGACGAACATCTCTCGCGGAGGTGGAGACTGTGTTCGTCGGAGTGACACTAAGTTCTCATCAGCCTTAATCAGACTGGGCTCTAAAATGTGTTGGGCCTCTACCAACCGTTCCTGCTGGTATAGTATCTCCACCCTAGACTCAACAGAGAGTTTATAGATTGAACAAGGTAATGGGATGGAGGTGGCCCTCTTTAGTGCGGCCTCATATATTTGCTCGGCGATGAGACGAGCCCATTCTACGTCATAGCTAGCCATGATGTTGGCAACCGAAACAGCATGCTCTAACTTAAGAGTATTATCCACCAAGGTTGGTCGAATGGATGATCGAACAATGGCCCACCTAAATTTTGTGAGAAAGCTGAGTGAATCCTTAATGATTGGCTCCATGTGGGTGGTGTCCCAAGAAGGTTCTGGACCATATTCCGCAATACGACTAGCCACCCATCACAAAGGTGTGGTCCAATGCTCAGGATCCTTCATAATCAACGGTTCCCTGGACTGCATCCACTTGTAACAAAACTCTACTGTAGATCTTGTGGCATGGTACTTTGAACCAGAAAGCATACGACAGTTATTCTCCTTTGAAATGTCTACCCGCTGACCTCTCACCCGTGACTCTGTTAGTCGAACTGAGTGAGACGTTTCTTCGCCATAGGAAGACAATGCTGAATGGTGGTTGCATAGGATGCATAAAACTCCCTCACTAGAATCGGCAAGTACTGACCAAGACACTCTATCCGCCATATGAGCCCATAACAAACCGTCATGTCCTGTAGATCGGGGACAGGACTAACTCTATTCAGCTATCACCCTAGGCTCCTCATATATAAAATGAGTAGGCTTGTCCTGCTTTTTGGGCTACATACCCTCTCTGAGGATAACATCCATGCCCTCGACGCATCACTAGTTGGCATGGGTATCCAGTGTTGATGATAAAAATGGTGCAATGGAGGACTCAGCATATCCTCTATCCTCGGAGCCCTCCTCATAACTAGACTCCTGACCTAATGTAGTCATCTATGGCATGTTGCTCCCACTCTCGTTACTACCTTCCTCTTCAGACTTGAAAGACTAGCAACTGGAGCCTGAATCTGCCCAGCTAAGGTGGCTGCTCTGGTCCATGGTGCAAAAGTTGTTAGGTCTGGCCGGGCATAAAGTATCTATAATAATCCACACGACTGAAGGGACTGCTCATCACCAGAATGTGCATCATCTAAAGGCTCATCCCTGAGCATTCTCCTCAGAGCCTTATCTAAGCACGTCTATCTTTTGGGGCCATAATATATGAAATATAGACATAAACATACTATTGTTAGCCCCAAAAAACAAGAAACTGAATACAAAAATTATCTGAGTTCAGTTATAGAAAAGCTCTACAAAAACCCCTTTATGAGTCCTAGTGAACAATACAAGTCATAAAGTACTGTTGTAGACCAAAAATTCAGAACAATTTGTTGTCAGTGGGAAAGTCTACGAGACCAAGTACAACTTGTAAAGTAACTTACGAGTCATAGACTGGGGTCATAAAGAACTCCAGTGAATAATTAAAGACAAGTAGGGATTTATGAAACCTATCTATGAGTCGTAAATTGATTTACGACTCATATAAGGTCTCATCTGATGCAAACTCAGTAACAACAAGTTTCTGGAATTCTACATGAGGGGCAATTACGACTCATAGATTGATCTACGGGTCGTAAAAAACACTCCTGGACTAGAAATATCAGTCACCTGAGTTTCTAAGTTCATCACATGGAACCCAAAAGACATTTTCAATAGTTAAATCTACTAGCATCGATGCAAGAACACACGCACCTACATGATTGAATCATTCAACCCTACACCCAACAATTTCAACATATACACCCCATTTAAAATGATTAAACATGAATCAACCTATGGCTCTGACCATTCCTATAGGACTTACAAAAAAGAGTGTACCCATGCTAACACCCATCAATTCATCAAGCACAAACCATATAACATCATTCAGTAACAACAAGGTGGATCATTCAATTGGCACAACAATTAATAGTCACAAGTCCACAATACCTAATTCTGGATTTAATTGATCAATTAAACCAAGGGCAACCCTATTTCATATGATCATTATTCAAATTCACACAAAGGTTACATGTCTAAACACCAACCCATCATAATCAAGAAACCACTAATTAAGAACAATGCATACTAAAGATTAAAATTAAACCAAGAACTTACCTAAAGTGGAGATTAACTTAAAGAGAAGAGAGGTGATGAATAAGCACAAACCTGAGGATAGCTAGAAAACTCACTGGAAAATTGAGCGCCGGTGGTCAAAAATCAGATGGAAAGGGAAATCTTGGGTAGGCTTCGTAAATTTAGGTCAAATAGGGGTGAAATTATCATTTTTATATTTTTAATGGGTCAACTAATTAAATAACTGGGCTGCCTGCAAAACCCCGATTACGAGTCGTAAATGGATCTATGACTCGTAAGTTATTGTTTCGTAGAACCCTCAACACTTACCAAAATTTCAAAAACTTACTTGAAGTCCATAATCCCCATTCACGACTCGTAGTTTGATCTACGAGTCATAAAATTTGCTTGTAGATTGGAGTGCACAATTTTTCTGCTTCACTGGAAATCTCTATGATTTGGGGTACGAGTTGTACACTACTCTATGACTCATAGATCTAGTCATAGAAACTTGACCTAATGCTTTTCTCAGCCAAATTTGCTTAGTCCTGTACCTGCATATATTCATGCAATACGTAATTAACCATTATGCAACCAACCCAATGTCAAAAATTGCAATTAAAACAAACAAAACAACTACCTATCAACCCAAAAACTGAAAAATAAACCTATAAATGTGGTGTAACATCAAAAACCTTGGGTTGCCTCCCAAGTAATGCTTGATTTATTGTCAAAACACGAGTTAGACTAATTGGTTACTAGACCTCACCAATTGCCCAAACTTCACTTTTGAGCTCATCTGGATGCTTAAAGGACTGACAGATCGAAGACAACTTCTTAATCATTCAATTTAAACCTGAGTTGACCAGTTTATTTATCCACTAGAGCTCATCCAGTGGCTAAGAAAGGTCTTCCCAAGATGATTGAAGAGTCAAAGTCAACCTCACAATCAAGAATCATAAAATCTATAGGGAATATTAATTTCTCCATCTTAACCAGCACATCATAAAGTATTCCCGCAAGCTTCTACACTGTTCGTCTGCCATTAACAACTGTATGTTAGTAGGAGTAGGGCTCCCAATCCAAGCTTCTTATAAATCGCAAGGGGCATCAAATTGATACTTGCACCTAAATCACATAATGCCCTTGCAAACTCCACATCACCTCTAGTGCAAGTTATGGCGAAAGCACTTGGATCTTCATGCATCTAAGCCAAGGACATCATAGTGATAAGGCTGCAATGTAAAGCTCTTGACTCACAATGTGCTTTTTGATGATCAAGCCCTTCATATACTTGGCATAGCCTAATATTTTCTCCAAAGCCTCAATGAGAGGGACGTTAATAGATAGCTGCTTAAGCATAGACAGAAAGTTCTTGAACTTGCCTTTGTCCTCTTTCTTTTTGATTATTTAAGGGAAAGGAGGTGGAGGCCTAGGGACAGGATTAAACTTCTGCAGCTCTTTACCTGCTTCACTCACCCCATCCTTACTACAATTATCTCCTTCATCCACATCCTTTGGTTCAACCATCTCCTCATGAACATCTTCCTCAACAACCTGCATAGGAAAATAATAATGCTCATGCACCTTTAGTAGTAACCGCCATAGATTGCCCCACATTCTGAGGATTTTGCACTGTGGTGTTATGCTATGTACCCTTCTGATGCTGATTCAACTGAGTTAACACTTGACTAAATTATTGCTCAAGCTGTTTAATAGCCACATAATGAGAGTCTATTTTCTAATTTATGCTTGAAATATCTGTCTTCATGCCCTTAGAGTTTCATTTTGTGTCTCAGCCTTCTTGAACGAGAGATCAAACAACTCCTTATTTCTGGAATTGCTTGCACCCATGTGACGATTGTGTTGTGGCACATAAGGACCATTTCTGAAGCCTTCTCTGTGACCCCAAACTACCTTTGGACCCCTATTCCTATCATAGTAACCACCACGCTTGTCTCTTAAAGCTCCATCTCCACCATAGTTCCAAACTTAGTTTCCTTGACCTTGGCTCCAACAGTTATGATTGGACCTTTAGGCGTTGGTCTGTAAACCCCGCATCTGATCATTCACAAAACACACGTCCTCTTCGTAGTATGGCCCCTCATACATGGATGCACGTGGAGGTTGGTGAACCACTGAATTCTCTCTCTCTTGGTTTCGCTTGATCACCACATCCATGCTTATGCGGAGCTGAGTAAGTTGTTACATAATCTCTTCATTAATTTTGGCTTGCTCTGAACCCACACTAACAACACATGAACTCTTCATTGAAGCTCTATCCCACTATCCCCATGTATAGGTTGTCTTGACCACTAGCTTCATACGCTTAGCAATCCTTGCAAATGGTTTATCTAGAAACATGCCCCCCATGATACTATTAGCACAAGCCTAACTATTCTCATCAAGGGCACTATAGGAGATCTCCACAAGGGCATCATCGACCATTTTTTTCAGGGATGCTTCATAGGCATTTAGTAAACCTCTCCTAAGTAGTACTTATTGAAACACTAGGAAGTTGCTCAGAGTTTTTAATCTAGTCCTTCAACTTGATCTTCTTCAATATCGTTAAGTACCTCTTAGAAAAGGCCTTCTACAAATCTACCCAACTAGTGATTGAACTCTGGGGGATCTCAAATAGCCATAATGCAACATTACATGTGAGAGACGATGGTAAGACATGATTCCCATGGTATCCATACACAAATTTTGTGTCCCCATCACACTCTTACAAATAAATGACATATTTTCCAGGTGGCTATGTGGATCCTAATATGGTAAGCCTGCAAATAAGGAACGGTTCTGTAGCATCTAAAGTAATCCACTAGAGACTGTAAACTTTGTGTCTGCTGGTAGTGGTGGGAATGTAATAACTCCCATCACATCCATAGCCATGGGGTTCAATTTGTACTAACTCAACTAGTAAGCATTGGCATTGAACTCTCAAGGTTGTGGAATGTCCTCTAACGGAAGTGGGTTCTCATTCCTATCATCATTATTATTACCCCGATTCAAAGTTGCATTAGCCGCGTTGTTGGTATTTCTTTTGGGACATTCTTCTTACAATTCTTTTCATCTCTAGATCAAATAGAATTAACGGATTTCCTTGACTCCTAATGTTAGGCATACACTACTGATATACCTTACAATGAAACAAAAAAAAAAAACAAAGGTAAAACAAAGGGAACTAAGGATTAACAATTGAATTACAATTACTACTGACTTCAACTAAGTCTAGCCGTATTCCCCGGTAATGGTGCTAAAGTATTTGATGTCTCCCAAGTTACACCTTATTTTGAGAGGATAAAACGATCGTTGTCAAGATATAAAACCAAGCCAAGGTTATTGTCGAACCTAAAAAAGGGGGGGTGTTTGCAATAATCAATAAGAAAGTAAACTAAACTAACTATCACAAGAGACAATCAATAATAGAGAGCAACTAGGGTATCGTGTTCCCCATGACTCCCTAACATAGTATCATCAGATAACCCAATTTGTGTTCCCTAACTAGCATGCAAGACAATAATTTAAGTTCACCAAGCCCTTTGGTCAAAGGTGAGAGGTGAATTTCACTATGTGATTTGGCCTATCTCCATAGTGTGCAATACTAACCATTACCTACAAGTCCCAGTCAACCTCCCCTTGGCCTAGTTTGGCTGATTAGATGAGAACACATCATCGAATCCTGTTAATCAATCTCTTTTCCTATTCATTACTACCTTGGTCCAGGCAGTAACATTAGGCGGGTTCTAATGTTAGCCACCATTAGAAAACATGCAAAATTAAGAGAATTGATTAATACATGCATTTACCCATTCCAAGAATCTGAAATTACCAAAGTTTAGTAAGTTAGTTCTTTATGGTTCCCACAACCCTAGTTGTGGATTTAGCTACTCATGCTATGGGTAGATGAAGAAATTATGAATTGAGAAAACATAATTAAACACTTACACAATTGAATTAATATCAAGCAAATCCAAGAAGAATGAGAATTACAAGCTTCAAGATCAAATTTACCCACAAGTGTTTTCTCATTATCTTCTCTCTCGAGTATTGGGTTCTCATGTACAAACTTAAAACTACTGAGTAATGATGTCATCACTTGTACAATAACCTAAAATTACTATTTATAGTAATTACAAGTACATCCTAAATAAAATAGAAAAAATGGTTGGTGGACTCCACGAAAGGTCTCTACGACTCATAATGTAATCTACGAGTCATAGTGGGGGTCTTGTAGTCAGCTCCTAGGACTTTTGACTTCTCTTCTATGACACATAGTCAAGACTCGCCATTGATCTACAAAACATAATGAATGTTCGTAGGCTTTGGCTTCATCAACTTGTCCCTCACTGGAAATCTTCATGAAACCCATCAATACATCCTTGTACATTGCTCTATTACTCATATGCCTGTCTCGTTGAGATGACTTTCAGATTTCATTTTTCACTAGAATTTCTCGCGCAACTGCCTTTACGACTCATTGAATGCTCTACAATTCATAGAGGCTCTCGTAAATCACAAAAAACCAAAAATCTTTTGCAATTTTTGCCCAAATCATGGCCAACTTGTCTTCCTGCAAATCTAAACACAAAAACACATAAAACCCAAAAATATCACCTTGAGAACACACAAAATCCTATGTTTTAATCATCAAAAGTATTGTATTTTGACAACACATAAGTAGTCATTGTTTATATAACAATATCTGTTTTGCTTCCATTATGGCTAGAGTTTTAGTTGATTACGTCTAGGTTGATCTCTACCCTCACAGTTGTTATTCGAAGTTCTAGGTCAGGGTTAGGCTTGTCTATTGGGGGGGGGTTAATATAGTCTCCATCATGACTTATAATGTTGGGTCGTGACAAGTTGACCTCAGTGCCTCAGAGCTATCATCAATTAGAGTCCTTCGGATGGATGCGAAGTTACCTGTGATTTATCTTGGGGAGGCTATAGGATGTGTTACAACTCCGCTTTATTATGTCATTTCATGTAGTTGTCTAGTTAATTTTACAAAATCTCACTTGTCTCGCTCTCTTGCAGTTACAACTTTGCCAAGGTCGACCTACAAATAGAGTTAGGAATGTAACACCAACTCAAAATTGGGACTCTTCTACATAGCCCATTGAGGAGTGTTTGAATGCCCCTGTTCCCCTACAACCAAAGGGACTAATAGTAGCACCACCCTTAGTCGCTCCTATTATGACACTAGTAGTTCAGAAGGCTATCACGCAGTTAGTAACAGCCCGTAGGGGTGTACAATAGGCAATAGTCTAAGCCCCAGTGCCTCCAGTACAACCTCCAGCTCTGGCTCTAGTTGAACCTGTAGTCTCTACTACTCAGCCGGATATTGAAGAGGGCACTAGGCCTTATCAAGATCAGTAGATGCTTGGGTGTTTTCTCAAGTTGGGCCCTCTGAGGTTTTTGGGAGTGGTTGGAGAGGATTCCTATGATTTCCTGATGACTTTTCCATGGGAGACTGCAGACCTTGATGTTATTAGAGTCCATTGGGTCAAATTCTATAGCTTATCTCCTTAATGGAGCTACCTAATGGTGGTGCGTGCTCACTTGGAAAGCAATCATGCCAGGTCACTTCTAGTATTGTGGCCATAGTTTTTCAATGCATATTTGGCAAGATTTGTCCATAGGACTCTCAAGGATTGTCTCCGTGACTAGTTTAATTCTAGACAGAGCTGGGGTCAATGAAAGTGTTAGAGTATAAGGCTAGATTCCGTAAGTTGTATATCAAGATATGCCATGTTGTACTACCTACTGAAGAGGAGCAGATTAGCTATTTTATCTGAGATTTGATGATTAGCTTTGGATTGAGCCCAGTCACTGCTTATAGCCGGTTGATCCTTTATAGATATTGTTCATCATGCTCGTATTATTATGAAACTACATTGTGAGGCTCATCAGGGAAGCAACAAGAAGGATTGTTTTGAGTGCTGTTATAGTAGGACACGATCTAAATTCAAGAGGTAGTCTGATTGGTCCCAACAGAGGTAGTGATGTTGCCCAAGTTACACCTCCTTTAAAGAGAATGAAGAGGTCACTATCAACATATAAAACCTAACAACGGTTAGGGTTGATCCCATAGAAAATACGTAGAATCAAGCCAAATTCGCCAATATGCAATCCGAGTAGTTTAACCGCCTCAATTCCCCAAAAGGGGGTTTTCCAATGAGAAAGTAATGTAAACTAACTATCACGAGAGAAAAATTAGTTATAGAGAGAAACTAGGGTATTGTGTTCCTCATGATTCCCAAACTCAGTATCGCTGGATAATGTAATTCTTGTCTAGTGTATGGCATCCAAGATGGTAATTTAAGTTCAACAAGCTCTTTGGTCAAAGGTGAGATGCGAATTTCACTATGAGACTTGGCCCATCTCCATAGTGTGCTTTACTAACCATTACCTATTAGTCCCAATACAACCTCCCCTTAGCCCAGGTTGGTTGATTAGACGAGAATACATCAATCAAATCTTATTAATTAATCTCTTTTCCTATTCATTACTACCTTGGTCCAGTAAATAACATTAGGTGAGTTATAATGTTAGCTAACACTAGAAAAGATGCAAAACGAAGAGAGTTAATTATTACATGCATATACACCTTCCAAGAATCATGAATTATCCAACTTTACTTTGTTAGTTCTTCATGGATCCCACAACCCTAGTTGTGAGTTTAACTACTCATGCTCTGTGTAGATAAAGAGATTATGAATTGTGATGACATAATGAAACATTTATATGATTGTATTAAGATCAACTAAATCCAATGTCAACGAAAATCACAAGCTTGAAGGTTGAACTAAAGCACAAGTACTCTCGAAGATTCTTTCACAATATTCTCTCGAAGAATATTGCGTATCTGAGCACTTAACCTAAACTACACACAAAACTGATGTGAACTACTGAGAGCTTTCGAAAAATAACCTAAGACCTATTTATATTAAATTGAAATGAAGTCCTAAACAAAACTGATCGGCAAACTCCGTGAAAGCACTTTACGACCCGTAATGTCTTCTTCTACGGCTCGAAGTCGGGGTATCGTAATCAGTTGCTGGAATTCTGGACTGCGCATCCACAACACCCCTTCACAACTCGTAAATTGGTTTACAACCTGTAAAGGGGTTTTTGTCTGATGAATTTACTGCAAGTCTACTTCTCGAATCCTAAGGGCATGAAAAGTAGTTTACGACTCATAAACTGCTTCATGACTCATCTTTATGTTCGTAGACTTCAACTTCAGCAAATAGTCTCTCACTGGAAATCCTCATGAAACCTATGTACGACTCGTAGAAGGATTCGTATAACAATAAAAACCAACAACTTCTGTAACTTTTCCCCAAATCATGGCCAACCTATAATCCTGAAAATATAAACACAAAAACACATAAAACTCACAAATATTGCATTAAGAACACACAAAATCCTATGCTTTTAGAATCAAAAGTTGTTGTACTTTTGCAGCACATCAACACTCTCAACTTAAAATTGTTGCTTGTTCTCAAGCAGACACTCAATGATGTTTTCACACTCAATGGAATACATCACATACATCTCAAACTTAGACACCCATACCAAGTTTTCAAAAGAGGATCCGATAGCTATTTGGCAGACTAATGCAAACTAGTGCATATGACAACATAACTATGACAAGTAAGGGTTATCAACAATCCACAATCATTGAATAAGTCAAATGCTAACAATGTAATGCAAGTTCCCTCATAGAAAGAAGTTCCTTATCAGACACTTAATGATGTTTTCATACTTAACCTTGGGACTATGCAAAAACACTCACTCTCACAAAAGGTGTTCATGCATGATGACCAATACAATAGGCTTGCCCCTATACTCATACTCAAACTTTCAACTAATTAGACTAGGATCACTTCAGGACTTTCTTGGCTTGTAACATAGGCTCAGGGGGCTTTGGTATGGTATTTTGGGAAAATTGTGACTATAGGCCCTCCTTGAAACTACATTTTTCTACATTTTTGCTCTACCAAATCTGTTATTTTCACTTATTCTCACTTTTTCCTATTTAAAGCTTTTCTCAGTGCTTTATTTTCATTTTTGAGTATTTTACCTTATTTTCATACTTCAATTTGCTTTTTAGCTCTTAATCAACGCATCTTTTATTTTGCTTGCACCCACCACATGATTTTTCTCCTCTTTCTCCGTATTTCTAACTCACCCCCTTATTTTTTTACTTTATCCTCACAACAGCCACCTTGAACTTAAGCTTTTAGCCTGTATTGAGGTGCACAATATCCATACTCAGAACCTGGACAACTTTTGGCGATCACCCTCAACTTAGGATTTTTGCCTCAGCCAAGGTACACAATGTTCAAGGACACACCAGGGCCAATTTTAGGATTTTTTTCACTAGACAAGGGTAGGTTAATCAGGTGTTTTGAAAGAATAGGTTCATGTTAGGCTCAAATATCCAGAACAAGGGATATATCATTAATTTGGTTTGTTATATTTAGGCTAAAGTGGACTATTTAAGAACAATGACCTAAGATTCTTTACTAATCCCATTAATCTACAATCTAACTTACAGTAACAGGGCAAGTTCTGAATTAGCATAATTACATGAACTAATCAAATTATGCTCGCTATTCATGACACTGCATTTATTATCAACAAAAGACTCATAGATCATGCTTTTTATCTCAATTTACCCTCACTTATCCGAACAGATATTGGTAGACACCTAAACATGCATGGTTACTATCTAACGAACTAAACAAAATTTTTGGTGGATATCATTTTTAAAATACAATATAAAAAACGTGCTATATGCCACAAGAATTGGTACTATATGCTACAAATATTATCTAAACATCCTAAACGTGTCGGTTCAATAGAAAATATATCCTATTCATCTCTTCCAAATGTATGAGTGAGTATGACTAGTTTTCTCTTAAGTCATCGGGTAAATCCAAAGGGAAAAAAACACAAGCAAGAAAACCCTGGGATAAAAAAATTGGTTTAGTTGTGAGCTATAACCTACTCAGACTTTACTAAGGCCCATAACTACCCACAACCCATCAAAAAATATGTGCATTATCCCCAATGCACAAAATCGAGCAAAAATAGAACATAAGGAGTCAAAATCATACCTGGGCACCTAAGCCCCAGTCTCCACCGTGGGTTGGCCCCCAAGTAGTGTCTGATTTATTTTCGTGGTATGACTTTCGCATATTGGTTACTCATACTTCATCAGTTGCAAAGATATCACTCATTAACTCGTTGGGATGCTTTATAGACTGACGTAACTTCTTCATCATTCAATCCAAACTTGAGTTGATCAAGTTCCATATCCACTAGCGCTCGTCCGGTGGCTAGGAAGGGTCTTCCCAAGATGATTAGGATGTCAAAGTCAACTTCGTAGTCTAAGATCACAAAGTCTCTGAAACACCCCAAAAAGTGCCTGAAAAAGTGCCTAGAAAATGCCCACAATCATAATTTCCATATATCTCAACATCAATGCATGATATCAAAAGTTTGATTGGATATTCTTGATCAAAGGGCAAAATTGAGTGCGAAATGGGTCTAACCCCGATTTTAGAGCAACTGTATCAAAATTTTATTTTTCAAAATTTGCAAATTCTAGAAACGATCTGCGCCCTGGCTCTCCAGTTTCCTGTTTCGATCCAAGGCCTTTGGGTCTTAGGCCGAAGCCTCTCTATGCATAAAAACACCTATACTTAGTCCTTCTTCAATCTCATATCATTCAAGACATTACGCAAAACCTCTCAAACACCTAGCAAAATATTTCACTCAAAATCAAGTGTCCCAAATTCATTCCAGATCTTAAGGAATTCATTCAAGCGTCAAGTTCTCATCTCAATCTTCATCATGGGATTCTCCCAAGTTGAGGTATGTGGGTTTCAACTATTGGGTCCTTCCACCCAAGGTGCCCAATCTTCTATTTTATGTAAATTACATGTTTTCATAATTGATTTACTTATAGGTGTTCTCACTATGAACTTGATTAAAACTATGTTGGAGTTTCATGAAATGTGGACTGCTTAATCATATTTTGAGCTATGAATTTATGATCTATTTTGAGATTTGATGAAGGGTTTAAAGCTATATTGCATGAGGATGTTATCAAGTGATGGTGGGTTGATTTACATTATATTTTCTTGTATGATTTCATTCTTGAATTGCATGATTTTGAACTAGCATTAGACAATTACCAAGTGTTTAATAAAATGTCTGGTTTAGGGTTCTTGAGTTATTAATTCTCTAATGCATGGTCTATGAGTCAAGTGACTTTATGATGATGAAAGTAATGTATGAATATTTTGATTTCATGAAAAGTATCTATAGTGTTGCAAGTTGACCACACCTTGTTGAGGGGGTATTATGCCTTAATCACCTTGTCAGGGGATGCTAGGCCTATACTATAATTTTGAGCGGTATATAACTTAACCACCTTGTCAGGGTGTGCTAGGTTCGTACTACAATGTTGAGGGGTATGTACATTGACCACCTTGTTAGGGGGTTCTAGGCTCGTACTACCATGTTGAGGGGTATATACCTTGACCACTTTGTCTGGGTTGCTAGGCCCATACTACCAATTGAGGGGAAGATACCTCAATCACCTTCCAAGGGAGTGCTAGGCCTTGGATTCTAAGTACTAAGTTGCTTGGTGTATGATGTTGATCTCTTCCTATATGTTCTATATAGGCATATTTTACTTCAAGCATTGATCATTCATGCCATGCTGCTAATGTACTATCTCTTGCTCACGATTATGCCTGTTGATTATGTTGCTTGTCTCTTATTGCATTACATCCTATATACTTAGTATAGTCAAATATACTAACGCATACTCTATGCCTACATGATATTACCATGTAGGGACCGGAGCTCCTCTTGATCATCCTCCTCCTCCAAATGTCTAATATTATCTCTTGAAGCACGTTTGGTGAATCCTCAATTTTGTGTACAATAGCTATTTGTGCTATGTTATGTATAGACTTCGTATCTTTGTTTAGATGCTTATGACTATAAGGGTGAGCCCGAAAAGTTTTCTCAGCCCCCACCCAATCTATGCCAGAGGTATTGTTGGACAAGTTATGTAATTTTGCATTAACCTTTGACTCTTTGATGTTTCAAGCTGCGAAAAATTTACCTTAGCCACTTTATCCTTATTTTTATTCTTTTATTGTTCTTTATTTGCTTTCGCGACCAAGGATGTGTAAATGATATGCTAAGAGGCTTGTTTGGGGTCCCTTTGTGTTTCCATTCGTCGTATCATGTCTAGGCCATGGACTTACGTCATGAAAAACATTGTATCAGAGCACTAGGTTGTTAATGGTCCTCGATGCCCAACATACCTCGTCAATTAGGGTCTTATTCATAGTTGTGAAGTGCACCACAACAATGAGTAAGAGGCTATGAGGCATTTTAGGAAAGGTTTCCCTTCTTCTTACTCTATGTCAAAGCTATAGAAGATAAGGTAAGGCTTTCCCCTAACTAATATTCTTTGCTATGCTGGATCATGCCTATCCCAAAAGGAAGAAGAGCCCCTACTCCCGACGAACAACTGGCTCATGAAGAGTTCTGGGATGCTATTGCATATTAGCACAAGCTATGACCAATCAAATCAACCGAGGGGCCCAAGGCCCTCATGCTCCTACCCCGGCGTCTAGGGTAAGGGACTTCATAAGGATGAACCCACCAGAGTTCTATAGGTCTAAAGTTGATGAAGACCCTCAAGAATTTATGATGAGGTGTACAAAGAGTTGTCTATTATGGGTGTTAGATTGGAGGAGAAGGCGGAGTTGGCTTACCAACTCAAGGCGATTGCCCAAATATAGTTTACTCAATTGAAGAAAGAGAAGGGGAACAACAATATGATTCTTTGGGAGGAGTATAAGACGACCTTTTGTCAACCAATTCTTTCCACTTGAGCTCAAGGAGGCCAAAATAATAGGGTTCATGAATTTGAAGCAAGGGTCGATGGGTGTGAGGGAGTATTCCTTCAATTTCAACCAACTATCTAAGTATGCTCCACAATTGTGGCCGAGCCAAGCTCTAGAATGAATAAGGTTGTGATGGGTGTTTTCGATTTGGTGAATGAGGAGTGTCGTGTTGCTATGTTGATTGGTGATATGGGCTTGTCTTGCCTCATACTTCTGTTGAGCAATGCAAGGGGAAAAGTTGAGAAAGAGAAGGGGTGATGAGGCCAAGAGGGCCCGTTTTTAAGATAGGTTCCAAGGCCCCAAGGGTGGCCAGTTTCATCAAGCGCAAGGGTCTTCCCATGCTCCTAATAGGAGGTTTGCTAATGATAACCCAAGGGTCCAAGATGGTTGTGAGGTTGTGCCTAATTCTATGTGCCCAAGATGTGGTAGAGCCTATGATGGACCATGTTTGAGGAACACTAACGCGTGATAGAGTTGAGGAGAAGTGGGTCACAAGAAGATTGATTGTCCTCGTAATCAAAACAAGGGTAGAGATGGTAGTCTACAAGGCTGGGGTGCAAACATGGTTCCTTTGGGAAGTGGAGGTCAACAAAGTGGTTCCCCAAGGCATAATCGATTCTATGCTCTTCAAGGGAGGCAAGGGGTAGATGAGGTACCCAATGTCGTCACTGGTATGCTTGAAGTCATTTATTTTGATGTGTATGCATTGATAGACCCAGGTGCCACTCTTTCTTTTGTCACTCCTTTTGTTGCCAAAAAGTTTCTGTTGAACTCGAGTTGTTGTGTGAGTCTTATGAGGTGTCACTCCCATTGGTGCATCCATTATTGCTAAAAGGGTCTATAGAAATTGTCCCATTTTTGTTTTGCATAAAATATTACCTTGTGATTTTGTTGAGTTGCAAATGGTGGATTTTGATATCATTCTTGGGATTGGTTGGTTGCATGCATATTACGCTTCTATTGATTGTAAAACCTATAGGATAAAATTCAAATTTCCTAATGAACCCATCCTTGATCTGGAGAGTCATGATGTGGAGGTCAAGTGTAGGTTTATTTCTTGCATTAAAGTTCAAAAGTTGATTTCTAAGGGGTGTCTCCATCATCTTGAGAGGGTTAGAGATGTTGAGTTCAAAGTTCTTCCTATATAGTCGGTTCAAGTGGTAAATTAATTCCTTGATGTCTTTGCTAATGAGTTTCCTGGTGTTCCTCCTGAAAGGGAAATAGATTTTGGCATAGATCTCCTCCACGATACTCAACCCATTTCTATTTCCCCTTACCGTATCACCGCGGCTGAGTTGAAGGAGTTGAAACAACAATTGAGGGATTTATTAGAGAAGGGTCTTATTAGGCCTAGCCAATCACCTTGGGGTTCACCAGTGTTGTTAGTGAAGAAGTACGATCGTTCCCTTAGGATTTGTATTGATTACTGATGATGTTCAAGCTCCAATAAGAAAGCAGTCGCTGTCAGTAATTAACCTAAAAAGATGTTAGGGTCGAATCCACAGGGAATATGAGGCTTGACTATAGAGATCCACTATCAATCATTTCAATCATCGATTGCTAAAATCTACATATGGGGTGGGGGTGGAGGGTTTGTGATTTAAGAACAAAAATAAAAATAAACCCTATACTAACTATGTGAGAAGACACTCAAATTTAGGAACAACTTGGGAATTGTGTTTCCTATGATTCATTGACTTAATTACCCTAGACAACATAACTCTAATTGGGAATTCGCATGCAGGACTGTAACTTAGGTTCTTCCAGCCCTCTTGTGAACGTGAAGGTCAAATTTCACCATGTTGTTTTTTTGGCAACCATGGTGTGCAAACTAACTATTACCCATTGTTCCAGTCAACCTCCCCTTGGTCAGGTTTGGTTGATTAGACGAGAACACATCAATCGAATTCTGTCATTTAGTTTCCTTTTCCTATTCGTCACTACCTTGGTCAGGATCATAATAGTAGGCAGTGTTTGGTGTTGGCCACCACCAAGCATCAATCAAAATGAATTGAAATAAACAAGACATGCAAAACCCCAAGCAAATAAATGTACAAAGTCTAGGTTATTTCAAGTCAACTACTCATGTTTCCCACAACCCAAGTTGTGGTCCTTAGCTACTCATGGCTAAAGCAAAATCAACAACAATGAAAATAAATGACATATATGTTGAGAGTTTACCCAAAACAATGAAGAACAAGAACACCACAAAGTTGCAAGCCAAAATCTTTGATAAATGGAGAATGAGTACAATCTAAGTTTTGCAATCCCTAAAAGTGGGTCTTCAACTTAAAAGTAAGAATCTACACCAAACCCTAGAAAAATTCATAGAATATTCAAGAGAGAATATTCAAAGTGTTCAACAAGATATTCAATGTATCAGCTCAGTTTCTAAAACCCTATCATTAAGTATTTGTACTATTTACAATAACCCTAAAAATTATATAGAAAAGACAGCTGGCAGCAGGTACATCACACTAGTACGACTCATGGGGTGCCTTACGAGTAATAATCGGGGTTTTGTAGTAGGAACTTTGCAGTTTGGACTTGACTATTACAACCCACTGGTACGAGCCATTGCTTTAGCTATGACTCGCATGCTCCTCTCGTAGTCTAGGCCTTCAGCTCTTGGTCCAAACTTTTAGCTCTCTGTTTCTTGCTATGAACCTACCTGCATGAGTCGTAGTGAGACCTACGACTCGTAAATTGGCCTCATAGGGCTGATCTCCACTTAGAAGGTTTCTTATTTTGCTATTTCTTGCTACGAGAGCACCCTACGACTCATTGCTTGGACTACGACGCATAGGATGACTCGTGTGTCCTGCACTTCAGCATAATCTACAATTTTCTATCAAAATCATGCCAACGTATCTTTTCTGCCATAACAACATAACAAAACATAAAAATCATAAAAGGTCGTATTAAGAACTCGCAAAATCCCTTGTTTTAGGTACCAAATGTGTTGTATTTTGACAACACATCAACACCCTTAACTTAGAACTGTTGCTTGTTCTCAAGCGACAAATCAATCTAAGCAGACAATGAGAAAGACATAGCAGCTACGCTAATGGCATATACATCATTTAGCTCTCATTCAGGTAACCCACTCTCATTTTCAAAACCTGATTGAAAAACTATTAAGCAAACCAAAGCACAAAGATGTATCCGACAATCCAACTATGACAAATGATGGAGAATCAATATTCCAAAATAACTGAATTAGTCATATGCTAATCAGGCAGTGGAAATGCCCTCACAGAAAAGAAGTTCCTCTTTCTCACTTAAAAAGCATTTAACATTTAGGGACTGTGCAAGCATTCTCACTCTCATAAATGAAATTCATGCAAAATGACTAATACCCTAGGCTTGTCTCTATACTCAATTTTTGGATTGATGACAAAGTGGATTTGGATCACTTTAGGACTTAATGGCTAGTAACATAGGCTCTTGGGGCTTTGGTATGGCACTTTAGGCAAACAGTGACTAAAAGCTATCCTTGAACCATGTTTATCAACACTCTTACCTCCCTAACTCAACCGTTTTCACTAAATCCTCCCTTATTCTCCTTTTTCAAGCTTTTCCCAGGTGCTCTCTTTCTATTTTTCAGCTGTGCCTTAATTTTGAACTCATTTTTGCTATTTCTTCAATCCATGGCACTTTTCTTTTTTCTTTTTTTGAGTTGTGCCTTCTTTTCTTTTTCAGTTGTGACTTCTTCATTTCTTTCTTTCTTTCCCAACTAACCACCTCATTGTCATTACTTTACCACAATAAAGGCCACCCTCAACTTAGACTTTTAGACTGAGGTGAATCAAATAATATTTATTCCCCAAACCAGGTTCACTATTTGTAGCCACCCTCAACTTCTGTTTTTAGCGTCAATCAAGGTTCACATGTTCAAAGATAGACTAGGGCCAAGATAAAGGTATTTCATAAAACAAGGCTAAGCTATCTAGGTGTCAAGAAACAATAGGTACATAGAAAGCTCAAACAATTGGAACAAGGGATCAACTATCACATCTAGTAGGTCATTTAGGAAAAAGTGGATTTAACTGAAAGAACAATAGTCTAAGATCCTTTCCCAATCAACCACCTCACCAATCGAATCTTAGAGTATAAAGGAAAGTTCTGAGTCCGTACATAATACATAAATGCGGAAAAATAAGCTCACATACACATGGAATCGCAAACATAATCAAGTATTGACTCACAGGTCATCCTTCAAGCATCAACTAGACGTGCTGGTTCAACATAAATTAAAAAATGTCCTCAAGAAAAAAGAAACACGGCAAGAAAACCTTGGGATAAAAAATAGGGAAAGTTATGGAATTGAGGTTAATCAGACATTACCCTAATCCATAACTTCCCACACCCCACCAAAACAAAACTTTGTCCTCAAAGTAAGAATATATATATATATATCAAAAACCAAAAGTTAAAACCAAATATCCAAAACATGGTTAAAAACAACATTCAAAGCACACTATTTAATAGTATCCAAAAACCAACATTTGGAAAATATTTTCTAAAACAAAGGACAAAGTATCCATGAACATAAAATAAGTACGGGGGCCAAAACATCAAACATGTGGTGCTTAAGCACCAGCATCTGTCTGGTTTGGGGGGTCCTTGGTCTCTATAACCTCCTCGGTGGTATAGGCCACAACTGCCTACAAACTACTCACTCCCTGTGCTATTTGCCCCTCCCGGTCCCTACTCAATGTTGTCAAAGCTAGGGACTCTTGCATCACCTCCTCCGGTATCTGCTCCTCCAGTGCAAATGCCTCTTTATCAGTCTTGGGACTCTTGCGGCTCACCGCTAGTTCATCACTCTCGAGAAGCCTCTTCCCATAGGCATGTGGGAGGTCATGAAATAGGTCAAATATATAATCACTCATCGGTGCTACCTCCGGGGCTGCTATAGGAGTTGCTAATATCTTCAACAAGTCCGCCTTAAACTTTGCCAATTCCTCTACCCCAGCACCCATGTCAGCAAGCTTGGCATTTGCAAGCCTCTTATGGACCTGATATTTGAAGGCATCTACTCAAGTATCCACTACTCTTACTCTCTCATCTATAAACTCATGAGTGTATGCCTTGGCCCTCTCCTCTGAGTCTCAGACAGTCTGATGAACCTACGGTTTGATCTGGCCAGCCAACCTCTACAACTGGAACTCCATCATCGCTACCCTGCATACCAATGCTTGAAAAGCAAAAGCAGACATAAAAGATACATCTGCAGAATTAACCTATGTAGTAGAAGGCGCTAGTGCAGGAATGATGGAGGATGGCATCGCCTCGATTTCAACAGCGGGAGCTGGCCATGAAGTAACTACAGTAGCACTTGTGGTGGCTAGGGTCTACTCCTGAGTCTGTGGCTCAACGGGGAATGACTCTGCAATAGGAGGGAAGCTGCTCTTTGTAGGGACACTAGGTTCTCATTAGTCTTGATCAGGCTGGGATCTATAGTGCGCAAGTTCTTTATATGAGGGTTCAAATGGAGAGAAATATGTACCCTGGCTGTATTGCATAATTTTTGTATCAAGATGGGAAAAGGCAATGCTATCTAGGTACACGAGCCCTGTCAATCTTGTAGCTAGCTAGAATGCTGGCTAATAGTACAACTATCTCCAATGTGATCACATTATACGTAAATGTAGGTCTGATGTGCCAATGGATAAGGGCCCACAAATATTTTTTCCGAAATGAGAGGTGGGACTTCACAATAGGATCAACATGGTTAGTTACCTATGTTAGCTTAGCACCTGTCTCGCAAATCTGTCCTGCTATCCACCAGATGAGCTCTCGTTTCAACCCAAAATCTTTGTTATTCACCACCTTCCTCATCTTTTTCAATATGGTTATCATATTCAATAATGGAACAGGGTGCTTTGTAGTTTGGCCGAAACTTGACCCTTTTAATAGTTTCTTCTGAAATATCAACAATCTTAGCCCGAACTAGGACCTCACACAACTATGCCTGCTCAACTGCCTTCTTGTTTCTAGGAAGGTCCCTATGAATAGCAGCATAGTAGGAAGCATAAAATTCTCAAACTAAATATAACGTGTACTTGCCCAAACTTTGTGAAAGCCACCCTAGCCCGTGGCGATCAATCTCAGCTACCAAGTTCGGCACACTGCTCAGCCCTGAGTCCTTAGCCTTGTCTCTTCATAGAACTGCCACACTGGCTTGCCTTGACTTTTTGGCTCCAAACCCTTGTCATAAATCTCCTTCATGCCTGAAATGCACCATCTTGTGCTTTGGGGGTCTGTGGAGGTAACAATACAAGTGGAGTCAGTCGGTTGTAGGGGAGCCATCTCCTTTGGTTGAGCTCGTGATGCCTCAATAGATTTTGACTCGGAAAGTGAGTGACCATCATCTGACCCCTCTGCAATACCCTCCTCTTTAGACTGGGAGGGACTGTCCACTTCCATTGGGGCTCTTGATGCCCAGGACCTTGTCAATAGTACATTTGCTTCAGGGTCAATGTGCACATTCATCTCCTCATTTGACTCTTATAATTGATCATAATCTAATGCTTTACCTATCAATTGGTGTCTCAAATTTTCAGTAGTATCCTTTCTAACTTTTGGAGGCATTGTACCAGATGAAAAGATGAATATGTAATGAGAGAGATAGGAGAAGCAGAAACCCTAATGGAGTGTACTTGCTGAGAAATCTTGACAGAAAAATCATTTTGGGCTGAATGGAATAGTAGTAAATAGTGTTTGAGGAGTTATAAGGAAGAAAACTGTTTAAAGGAAGGAAATGAGGGGTCAATTAAAACGTTTGACCTTTAATATACTAAATCGGGTCGACAATTAAAAAGCAGTGTGTCAGGTCTATGAAACTTCGACTACGAGTCGTAGGGGTTCAACAACCCGTAGGTCCTAGTCTCATGGTAGGCCCAACACTTAGAAAAATTTCAGAATCCATACCTAGGTACTATAAGTCCCACTTACGACTCATAGAAGACTCTACGAATCGTAAGGTTAGCTCGTAGTGTGCATGCTAATCTTAAGTACTTACATTTACCCTCTACGAGGCATGACTACGAGTTGTAATATTTACTATGACTCGTAGGCCTACTCGTAGAGGCTTTTCCACATGCAATTTTCTTCAACTCTTCAGCCTTTTGTCTATTCCTGCAAATCACACTTCAAAATGCACCAATGTCTAGAATGATATAACCGATCCAATGTCTCACACATCAAAACAAGAACAAAACTACTATGTAATAATTCAAACAAATGGCATAAACTTAAAACAATTCAAACACATAGAAGATACTTGGGTTGCCTCCCATGAAGTGCCTTGTTTAAAGCTGTGGCTCGACTTTGTCATCAGCCATCATCAAAAGTCTTCAATGGCCCAAACTTCACTCTTTAACTCATCCGGATGTTTAATTTATTGGCGGATATCGAACACTACTTCTGCATCATTGACCTTGAACCATAGTTAACCCAAATCCACATTCACCGAGGCTCTCCCGGTGGCTAGAAATGGCCTTCGTAATATAATGGGTACCTCGAAATCAACCTCACAATTAAGGATTATAAAGTCTATGGGAGAGATGAATTTATCAACCTTTACAAGCACATCAAGAAGTATTCCTTCCATCTTTTTGATAGTTTTATCCACCATGAGCAACCACATTCTCATCGGAGTAGGATTGTAAAAAGCATGCTTCTTGAACACGGCAAGAGGCATTAGATTACTACTTGCTCCTAAGTCGCACAATTCTCTTGCAAATTTAACATCACCAATCGTGCAAGGAATGGTGAATGCACCAGGGTCATCTCATTTTTGAACAAAACACTTGGTCATGATATCACTAAATTGTTGGAGCTCTTGTGAGAGCTCTTAGCTCAATGTGCGCTTCTTTGTCACCAATCCTTCATATAGTTGGCGTACTCTAGCATCTTCTCCAAAGCTTCTTAGTGTCCTGACCAAAGCCTAGGGCCTAGACATAACACTACCAGCGTGAACCCAGAAGGAACCCCAATGAAGCCTCTTAACTTGTCATTACATATCATTGGTCGCGAAAACATGTAAAAGACATAAAGTAAGAATAAGGGGCAAAAGGGCTAAGGGATAGCTTGCAAAACATCATCATCAAGAGACAAAGAGTCAAAACATATATCATAGATACATAACTTGTCTAATAAACACCTCTTAATGCGTAGATAAAAGCGGGAACAACATAAGGTAACCGGGGTTACCCTCATTGTCTAAATAGAACATAAAGTAGAGTCTCTCATAAAAAAAGCAAAGGAAAACATTGACTAAGGTCCCCAGAATGGAAGACTCACCAACTAGCTTGAGTAGCACCGAACTAGCCACGTGGAGGAGGAGGATGATCAACTTGGGCTCCGATTCCTACATTGAGATATCATGTAGGCAAGAGTATGCATTAGTAAGTTTAAATCTACTAAGTAGGTATGATGCAATGCAACAAGAAATAAGCATCATAATCAAAAAGCACAACAATAGACAATAGGCATAATATGGCAATATGGCATGTATGGCTAATGCTAAAGTGAAATATGCTTAAGAAACTTTTACTCATGCAAGATATCATAGGTGCAGAATAGACCAAATTAGATTTCAAATTTACAAACCCCTTGGTAGGCTAGTGATGATGTCGGCCCATCACTTAGGTGGTGAAGTACTAACCCTTCACTGGATTGGTGATTATGCTGCCCCATCACCTAGGTGTAGAAGTACTGACCCTTCCCTCGGTTAATGAGTACATACCCTCATCTCGTATAGTGATGATGCCCCATCACTAGGTGGAGAAACACTAACCCTTCCCTCAATTAATGAGTAAAAACCCTATCTCGGTTAGTGATGTTGTCATCCCATCACTAGGTGGAGAATTACTGACCCTTCCCTCGGTTAATGAGTATAAAACCCCCATCTCGATTATGCTAGTTCTTAGAACCCCCCCCCCCCGACTGGACATGGTCTAATGCAAAACTTTATATAGGATTGTATCATACATATAAGATCACTTCATCATCATAACATCATTCATATCATATCTCATACTTTGGACCTTCAAATCCACAAGAAAACCGACTTGGACATTTCATCAAACACTTGGGGGGGGGGGGTAAGTAATGGGGGTAAAAGCCCATGCAATTTAGAGATAAAATTATTCATGAAGTTCTATTCTACAACCATCAATCAACACCTTTTTCAACACCGCCAAGACATTCACATCAAAACCCCTCATCAAATCCAACATTAGACGCATAATTTAGAGCTCAAAACATACCAAAACAATTATGTTTTAATGAACCCAAATCACTATATAATAAATTTCTTAATATACAAGACTCACATGTAAAATCAACTTTAAATCATACAAATTTAGTTAAAAGGAGATTAGGGCACCATGGGTGGAAAAATGCATTGGCTAAAACCTACACACCTTAGGTTCGGAGAAGCTCTTGGTGAAGATTGAAAATGGAGGCTTGAAGCTTGAAGGAAATCCTTAGTTCCGGATGAGGGTTTTGAGACTTGAATTTCTGAGTGAAATATGGCTAAGTGTTTTGGGGAGTATTGGGAAATGTTTAGAATGATATAAGGGTAAAATTTGGCTAAGTATAAATAAAAACATGTTTGGGCAACACTTGGGCCCAATAATTGAAATATTTTTGATGAACTAAAAAAAACAGGCACCATTTTAACACAGTGGCGCGTTGCAGAAGCGAAGCGAATTCCTCTCTGGAAATTGCATTCTTGAAATTTCGTAATTGCTAAATATTTGCTCTTAATACAGGGTTAGACCCTTCTCCCCGTAATTTGGACCCCCTGAAAAAGAATATGAAGTCATACTTTTGAAATAACAAATGCATTTTGAGATATATGAAAATCAAAATTCCGGCCATTTCAAGGCACGTTTTTGTACATTTTTTGGGGTCGTTACAATATCTCCCCCTTGCAAATATTCATCCCCGAATGTACAAGAGATGTACAAGACAAGAGTGATCATCAACAAATCAGCCCCAATAAGAATATAATATAACATGTAAAGCACCATTTTCAAATTCTCGACATAAGTGTAAAATCATCATAAATTTACCAACTTAAACATGAATACATGTGAATGACATAGGGGCTGAAATATGAGACCTGAAATCACATAGGGGACTTAGGATTAGTACATTAGGCTTAACTGGAGTGGAAAAGATAAGGATACTGCTTTTGCATGTCTGCTTCGGCCTCCTATATAGCACTTTTGATTTGTTGGTTCCTTCAAAGGACCATAACGGATGCCACCTCTTTGTTTCTCAATCTCTTTACTTGCCTATCTAAGATATAAACTGGAACCTCCTCATAATTCAAGTCACCCTCAACAACACTCAGAAAATCAAGAGGAATAATGACATTAGGATCACCAACGCATTTTCTAAACATAACACATGGAACACCGGGTGAACCAAATTCATTTCACTAGGTAACATCAACTCATAAGCTACCTTGCCAACCCTCTCTATCACCACATAAGGACCAACATACCTTGGACTCAACTTCCTCTTTTTACCAAAATGGACCACATCTTTTATTGGAGAAACCTTCAAATAGACCCAATCACCTACTTGGAATTCTAGGTCTTTCTTTCTTACATCGGCATAGGATATTTGATGACTTTGGGCTATTTTCAACTTTTGCTTAATCATCCTAACCTTCTCAAGAGCCTCCATAACAAGACCCAGCCCCAATAAAGCCACCTCTATAAACTCAAAGCAACCCACCGGTGATCTATAATGTCTCCCATAAAGAGCCTCAAATGGAGCCATACCGATACTAGAGTTATAGCCATTGTTGCAGGAAAACTCAATCAACAGAAGGTGATCATCCCAACTACCTTTAATCTCCAAGACACAATCCCTAAGCATATGCTCAAGTGTTCAAATGGTTCTTTCGGCTTGGCCATCCGTTTGAGGGTGAAAGGCCGTACTAAGGTGAACTTTGGTACCAAGATCCCTTTGAAAAGACCTCCAAAAGTGCAAAGTGAATTGTGCACACAACCCCATATGATGGATAAAGGAACCCCAATGTAACCTCACTAACTCATGGATGTACAACCTTGCATATACTTCAGCCCCATATGTAGTCTTAACCAATAGAAAGTGAGCCGATTTTGTCATCCTATCAACCACAACCCAAATGGAATCAAAACCTTTTCTAGTCTTGGGCAACAAAACCACAAAATCCATATTAATAACCTTCTACCTCCAAGTTGGAATCTCTATGCCATTGGTTAGGCCTCCCGGCCTTTGGTGTTCGGCTTTGACTTGTTGACAAGTATGGCAACCGGAAACAAATTTGGCAATATCCTTCTTCATTCCTACCCACCAATATACAGAGATACATTTTGATGGAACCAAGGCGGATAGAGTAATAAGAATTATGGTCCTCATCAAGAATTTTCTCCCTCAAACCATCAACACAAGGCACAAACAACCTACCTTGGTATCTAAGGGCCCCATCTCCCCTTTGGGAGAAAACCTCGATTTTGCCCTCTTTCACCAAGGCCTTCAAATCAAGCAAGGAGGAGTCTAGATCTTATTTTATTATCACCTCATCTACCAAAGAAGATTTAGAACAATCAACACCAACAACACCATAACCCAAATCTTCTAACCTAACATCCTATCTAGCCATTCTATGCACCTCCCTAGCCATCTCCCTATCACCACCATCCACATGAGCTAGGCTATCCATAGACACCTGACTTAAAGCATTTGCCACAATATTTGCCTTACTCGGATGGTAATGCACACTTATGTCATAGTCTTTAATAAGTTCTAGCCACCTTCTTTGTCTCAAGTTGAGATCTTTTTGAGTGAAGACATATTGGAGGCTCTTATGATCGGTGA
>JAPFFP010013979.1:0-16935 GCA_026153255.1 Solanum medicagineum
AGGGAGGGGGTACGGGCACTCCACGCGAACCATGGAGTTCCACACGGGCCGTGTACCCTCAAGTGTAGTGGCTATGGAAAATTTTTCCATCCATATCATTAATGAAAGTTTCGTAAATTTAATTTAATCTATGACTTTTTGGGACTTCCTATGCTATCTTAAGACTTTCTAATGACCTAAAATCCTATTCAAATTATTCAAATTCATTCTCTCATTCTAAACTCACTAAAAAACTCCTCTCAAAGAACACTTGTGGAAATCAAGCTTGGGGTTCAAGGCTAATACAATTCTTCTTCAAATTTCTCTTAGAATTTCTTCACTGGGTCTAGGTATATGTGTTTGATCTTTGGTTCCTTTCAACCTAAGAGACACAAATCTTTTCTAGCACTTTTCATGAATTTTACTCACTTTAAATTTGAGTTTTAAATTGTCTTGCTTATTAAATTCAATTAACGTATGAGTTATTCTTATATGATGATTTTAAGTTGATTTAAACTATAATATGATTAAATACATTGAGTTTATGAAATTACGAATATGCATGTTCCTTTTAAGTCTTGTTTATGCATGAGTGATTATATTATGATTTTAAAAGTTGATTTAATGATGTATTTACTTCAATTTCATATTGTATTGTTGATTTTCAATTGAATCTTAATTACCCATGCTATCCTTACATCATTCATGGCATTTACATTCATGATATTGGATTATTATGAAAATTACGAAGTGTGTTAAGCCCAATAATATTCTATGATATGATTTTGATAAGATGTTGGTTCTGACAAGAATGTGATCACCTAAATGTCTATGATTATGGCTCTTGGAGTATTTTGGGTGCTTGCACCATCTTGACTATGTGAATGAGCTATTCTTATGCATGAATATCATAGCTATGAAGTATGTTTGGCATTTGTGCTTAAGTATGGATTATTATGAATGGTGTTTGGATTTTAAGCCTAAGAATGCATTGAAATGATTTTGGAAATGATTATTGTCTCTTTTGAAAGCATGTATATATACACATATATGTATTCTTGTGGGATAATGACTTAGCACCGACGGATTGAGGGTTCTCTCTTTCCTTGAACTATGTTCCTAACATAGGCCCCTTTCCAAAATGGGTGTTGTTCCCATAAGGAAAGTTGCCTCCAAAATGAGTGTTGTTCCCGTAAGGAGTTGACATGATATGATACGATATGCTATATGTGAAATCCTGTCCAAAATTGGTTTTGTTCCCATAAGGAAGTTTGTTTCATATGAAATGTGTGTTGTTCCCGTAAGCTGAAGTATGATTTACCTTTGGCAAGTAGACCACCTCTTTATCGATGAGGGAATTTCATTAGGATTCCTAATAATAGCTTGCTTAGTCTTACTCATGTTGGTTGTGGTCAAATCCCTATTATATATATGAGCATCATTTGCACTTCATGCATCATGAATTTCAGAGAATCTTGTTATAGTACATTCCTTGCTATATATCTCCTTCTATATTAAGTGCACTTGTCATCTAACATTGAAGTGTAGGCTTGGTAAGTTACATGCATTGCATCCCGCATACTTAGTACATTCAAGCGTACTAATGCATACTCTTTCCTATATGATCTCACTATGTAGGGACCGAAGACTTTGATCATCCACTGTACGATGCTTCGCTCGGATCTCAAGTTTGCTTGTAGCGGTGAGTCCTATCGCCGAAGGACAACCTACCATCCTTCTACCTATTTTGTCTTTTACCTTTTATATCTACTTTAAGGGTGATCCCGGAGTATGTCTTGGCCCCCAACCTATCTTATGTTAGAGGCATTGTTGGACACTTTGTAAATTTCCTTTACGATATGTGTAAGTGTTATGATTGGTAATTATGTTATGTCTTGGTTACCTATTGGCTATCGTTATGTGATTTGGTTGTGAGACTTGTGGTTTGATCACATGTTATGATGGAAAGATCCTAAGTCCCGAATTGACCCCATAGCATGAGTCATACTTTCCCGCCTCTTAGTCATTATGTGCTATCTTCTATGTGAGTTCATGCTAATCCCTTTCCCTAAGATGTCCCCATAGCGTGAGTCCTACTTTCTAGTCCCGTAGAACTATGTGTTTACTTTTGAATGTGCTTCCGAACCGATGGTATGAATTTTTATACTTTGAAGGTTGTTTGGGGACTCTTGAGTTCCCATTCGCCGTGTTACTGGTATACCCTAGGTCTGGGTCATGATAGAGATGGTATCAAAGCACTAGGTTTGTAAATGATTCTTAGAGTCTAATATGCTGAGTCAAGTAGAGTCCTATTGATGTGTGTGAAGTGCACCATGCCTATGATAGGAGGCTATGACGATGTTTTAGGAATTGTTTCACTTCTTCATGACTTTTTTTATGCTATAAATAGTATGTTTAGTTTCTTGATCTTGATGGTATCGTTAATCCATTTCAGAAGTTACCTCGTGGAAGACCATACCTACCAAGACCAGCTCCGGCTAATGAGGGTCAAGCACCACAAGGGCCTATGGATGGGCATATTTCTAATGGTGAATTTTGGATGGCCTTTGCCATGCTTTCCCGGGGGTGACTACTAAAACTAGGCAAGCCAATCTTTCTCGGGATCCCACTCCAGCTTCTAGAGTGAGGGATTTTACCCATATGAATCCTCCAGAGTTCTTTGGGTCTAAGGATGATGAAGATGCTCAGGAGTTCATTGATGACCTAGCCAAGGTGTTGAATGTTATGGGAGTAACTTCTAAGGAGAAGGCTGAACAGGCTGCCTATTAGTTGAAGGATGTATCCCAGGTGTGGTACCCTCAATGGTCGATGGAGAGGCTTTGCGGTGATGCTATTAGTTGGGAGGAGTTCAAGCTTGCTTTTCTAGACCGTTTCTTCCCACTTGAGCTTAGGGAAGCCAAGATGATTGAGTTTATCAACCTTAAGCAGGGTAATATGAGTATGAGGGATTATGCCCTCAAGTTCACCAAGCTCTCCAAGTATGCTCTGACACTTGTGGTTGATTTTCGTTCAAGGATGCACAAGTTCATTTTTGCTATCTCTGACTTTCTTGTGAAGGAATGTCGCATTGCCATGCTCATACGGGATATGGATATTTCTAGGTTCATGCTGTATACTTAATAGATTGAAGGGGAAAACTCAAAAGAGGAGGGTGCATGACACTAAGAGGGCATCTTTTGATGGTGGGTTCTTCGGTTCTCGTAGTGGTAGTAGTTTTGGTCGCTTTCAATAGGGCTAAGGTTGGGTGCTCGAGTTTCTAATGCTAGGGTGCCTCTTTCTAGGGCATCGATTGGTCGTGGACTGGGACATCCTTTGTGTGTAAAGTGTGGAAAACCCCACACAGGTGCTTCTTGGAGAGATGTGGGTGCTTGCTCTGGGTGCGGTGATAACAATCACAAGGTCGCTGATTGTCTCAGGAATCCTCAGAGGGGTCAAGGTGAGGTGGCTGAGGGTGCACAAGGCCAGTAATGATCTCCACAAAGTGTTTCCCCAAGGAACAACAGTTTCTATGCTCTTCATGCATGTCAGAGGTTAAGGAGGCTCCAGATGTTGTGACTGGTACATTAAAAATCTTTGATTGTGATGCTTATGCTTTGTTTGAACCGGGTGCAAACTTGTCTTTTATGACTCCTCTGTTGGCTGTTAAGTTTGGTTTGACTCCGAACATTTTGAGGGATCCTTTCTTAGTTTATATGGGTGAATTTGTTATTGCACATAGGGTCTATCGTGGTTATCTTATTTCTGTGTTGCATAAGGTTTTTCTGTGTGATCTTGTGGAACTTGAAATGTATGATTTTGATGTGATTCTTGGGATGGATTGGTTGCATACATCATATGCCTCTATAAATTGTAGAGCCGAGAAGTTCAAGTTCCAACCTCCCGGTGAGCCCGTTCTTGAATGGAAGGGTAGTGACTCCGCTATGAAGGGTAGGTTTATTTCCTACCTTAAGGCTCATGATCTCCAATGGGTGTATATATCATATTGTGAGGGTTAAGGATGTGGAGTCCGAGTCACGTACTTTTAAGTCGGTTCTAGTGGTAAATGAGTTTCAGGAAGTGTTCCCCGAAGACTTGCCCGGTATTCCTCCAGAAAGAGAAGTAGACTTTGGCATAGATCTTCTTCCGAATACTCAACCTATCCCTATTCCTCCCTATCGTATGGCATCGGCTGAGTTGAAAGAGTTGAAGGATCAGTTGAAGGACTTGTTCTAGAAGGGTTTTATCAGGCCAAGTATATCTCCAAGGGGTGCTCCGATATTATTTGTAAGAAAGAAAGATGGATCCCTTTGGATGTGTATCGATTATAGGCAATTGAATAAGGTGACCATTAAGAACAAGTATCTGTTACCCAGGATCGATGACTTATTTGACCAACTTCAAGGGGCTACTCACTTTTCAAAGATCGAACTACGTTCTGGATATCATCAGTTAAAGGTTTGAGAGTGTGATATTTCCAAGATGACTTCTCAGACAAGGCATAGGCACTTTGAGTTTGTGGTGATATCGTTTGGCCTAACTAATGCACTGGCCGTGTTTATGGATCTCATGAATCGGGTGTTCAAGCCATTCCTTGATAGCTTTGTGGTTGTCTAATTGATGATATCCTCATTTATTCCCGAAGTGAGCGGGAACATATGGATCAATTTAGGTTGGTTTTACAAACCTTGAGAGAGAAGAAGTTGTATGCCAAGTTTAGCAAATGTGAGTTTTGGTTGGGTGAAGTTGCTTTTCTTGGTCATGTGGTGTCCGGTGATGGTACAAAGGTGGATCCAAAGAAGACAGAGGCCATGAAGAATTGGCCTAGACCGTTGACTCCTTCGAACTTTTGAAGTTTCCTTGGGTTGGCGGGTATTATAGGAGGTTCATTGGAGGGTTCTCATCTATTGCATCTCCGTTGACTAAGTTGACCCAAAAGATGGTTAAGTTTGTGTGGTCGGATGAGTGTGGAAAGAGTTTTCAAACTTTGAAGGATCGACTTACATCGGCTCTTGTTTTGACTCTACCAAATGGGTTGGACGGATTTGTGGTATATTGTGATGCTTCTCGAATTGGGTAGTGTTGTGTAGTTATTCAACATGGTAAGGTTATAGCTTATGCATCAAGACAATTGAAGGTGCACGAGCATAATTACTCGACTCATGATTTTGATATATCGGAGTTGTTTTTGCTTTGAAATTTTGGAGGAACTATTTGTACGGGGTGCATGTTGATATTTTCACCAATCATAAGAGCTTGCAATATGTGTTCACTCAAAGGGATCTTAACTTGAGGCAAAGAGGATGGTTGGAACTTCTAAATGACTGTGACATAAGTGTTCAATATCATCTTGACAAGGCGAATGTGGTAGCCGATGCTCTTACTAGGATTTCTATGGGAAGTGTGGCTCATGTTGAGGAGGAGAAGTAGGAGTTGGCAAGGGATGTTCACGGTTTGGCTAGGTTGGGTGTTAGGTTGGCTGACCCCAATGATGGTGGTATACGTGTTTAGAATGGGGCCGAATACTCTGTGGAGGTTGATGTGAAGACTAAGCAATATCTAGATCCATCCTTAGTTGAATTGAAGAAATTGGTTGCCGAAAAGAATATAGAGGTTTTCTCCCAAGGGGAAGATGGTGTACTTCGGTATCGAGATCGATTATGTGTTCCGAATGTGGATGACCTTAAAAAGGTAATCATGAGTGAAGCCCATAACTGTTATTATTTTATTCATCCAGGATCTACTAAGATGTATCGAGATTTGAAGAAGGTGTATTGGTGGCATGGTATGAAGAAAGACATAGCCAAGTTTGTATTCGAATGCCAAATTGTCAACAAGTGAAAATAGCGCACCAAAGGCCCTGTGGGTTGGCTCAAGACATTGAGATTCCTACTTGGAAGTAGGAGGATATGAATATGGATTTTGTGGTTGGGTTACCTCAGACTCAAAAGCAGTTTGACTCCATTTGGGTTATTGTTGATCAGATGACCAAGTCACCTCATTTCTTATAGGTTAAGACTACTTTTGGTGCCGAGGATTATGCAAAGTTGTACATCCAGAAGTTGGTAAGGTTGTATAGTGTGCCTAGGTCTATTATATCGGATCGTGGTACTACTTTTCACTTTTGGAGGTCATTTCAAAAGGACTTGGTACCAAGGTCAGTTGAGCGCCACCTTTCATCCTTAACCCGATGGACAAGGTGAGAGGACAATTCAAACCTTGGAGGATATGTTGAGGGCTTATGTGTTGGAGTTCAAGGGTAATTGAGATGACCATCTTCCAGTTATTGAATTTTCTTATAGCTTCCATGCTAGCATTGGTATCACACCATTTGATGCTTTGTATGGTAGGAGACATAGATCTTCGGTAGGGTGGTTTGAGTTGGGAGAGGTGGCTTTGATTGGCCCGGACTTGGTGATGGAGACTATAGAGAAAGTGAAGTTGATTAGAGAGAGAGGTTGAAGATGGCCCAAAGTCGCCAAAAGTCCAATTCAAATGTTAGAAAGAGGGATCATGAGTTTCATGTTGGAGATTGAGTGTTTGTGAAAGTGTCACCTATGAAGGGAGTGATGTGTTTTGGCAAAAAGGGCAAGCTAAGTCCCTGGTATGTAGACCCTTATGAGATTATTGAGCAGATTGGGAATGTTGCTTATTGTTTGGAGTTGCCCCCAGATTTGAGTTCTATCCACCCAATCTTCCATGTGTATATGTTGAGAAAGATGGTTGGTGATCCTAGTACTATTATGCCTTTGGAAGGTATTGAGATCGAAGAGAACTTGTCTTATGAGGAGGTTCCGATAGAGAATTTGGATAGACAAGTAAAACGGCTTTGTAATAAGGATGTGCTTTGGTAAAGGTGCTTTGGGGAAACCAACATGTGGAAGGTGCTACAAGGGTGGCGGAGTTGGACATGATGAAACGATATCCCTATCTTCTTCAATCTACTCATGCCTAAGGTATTAGGTTCTTCCTTTTCCAATTGGTCCTAATCCTTTCATTCATGAGTCCTATAGCATGACATGCTTACATGTGCATTAAAAAGATTTTTATGATGTTTTGAATGATTTTATTACATTTCGGCATGACTTTCAATGACTTTATGATTTTCAAATGACGAATTATGCATTGGATATTGTGTTTGGAAGTTTTATGTTCTAATTCAAGCCTTTCAAGTCTTGTTCTTGTACATTCAAGGACAAATGTTCCCGAGGGGGAGATGATGTATTCGAACATTGTATGACGTAGTCGGAACTTGAAAAAAAGTTGGACAAAATTTGGACCAATGTCATCTCAAGGGAGACCATACGGCCAGTGTGAGGTCACACGACTCGTGTAGCCTCCAGTGTTGCAACACATGGCCTTCATTTTGATTGTGTGGCCTTAGTGTGGGATTTTGAGCTAAGTCCCATCACACTTGGACCCCGCACGGGCTGTGTGACACCTTACGGACCGTGTGAACGGTCTTGGATTTGAACCAACAATTTTTGGCCTAAATATTGGGGTACGGCCAGTCACACGAGCTGTGTGGCATGGTACTAACCATATGGTCAGTCGTGTGGCCTTCAAGGTGTGACGTAGGAAGTTTTTTTGGCTAAGGTTGTTGCCATGGCCCTTTACACGAAACGTGTGAAGGCACACAGGACGTATGGCCAACCGTGTGGCTCACTTTTGTGCTAAAAATTGTAAATGTCAAGCCATGGTTTCAAACTCTCAATTTTGGCTAAGGGAGAGGGTGAGGTCACTCCACACGAACCGTGGAGTGCTACACGGGCCGTGTACCCTCAAGTGTAGTGGCTACGGGAAATTTTTTAATCCATTCCATTAATGGCATTTTTATAAATTTAATTTATTCTAATGACGTTTTGGGAGTTCCTATGGTATCTTAAGAGTTTTTAATGACCTAAAACCTTATTCAAATTATTCAAATTCATTCTCTCATTCTAAACTCACTCAAAAACTCCACACAAAGAATACTTGTGGAAACTCAAGCTTGGGGTTCAAGGCTAACACAATTCTTCTTCAAGCTTCTCTTGGGATTTCTTTATTGGGTCTAGGTATATGGGTTTTATCTTTGGTTCCTTTCAACCAAAGAGACCCAAGATTCTTCTAGCACTTTTCATGAATTTTACTCACTTTAAGTTGGATTTTCAATTGTCTTGCTTATTAAATTTAATTAATGTATGGGTTATTCTTATATCATGATTTTAAGTTGATTTAAACTATAATATGATGAATTACATTGAGTTTATGAAATTATGAATATGCATGTCACTTTTAAGGCTTGTTTATGCATGAGTGATTATATTATGATTCTAAAGTGTATTTAATGATGTATTTACTTCAATTTCATATTATATTGTTGATTTCAGATTGAATTTTAATTACCCATTGGCATTCGCATTCATGACATTGGATTATTATGAAAATTATGAAGTGGGTTGAGCCAAATAATGTTCTATGATATGATTTTGATAAGATATTGGTTATGAGAAGAATGTGATCATATAAATGTCTATGACTATTGCTCTTGGAGCATTTTGGGTTTTTGCACCATCTTTAATATGTGAATGAGCTATTCTTATGTATGAATATCATGGCTATGAAGTATGTTTGGCATTTGAGCCTAAGTATGATTTATTATGAATGGTGTTTGACTTTTAAGCCTATGAATGCATTGAAATGATTTTGGAAATAATTATTGTATCTTTTGAAAGCATGTATATATACACGCATATGTATTCTTGTGGGATAACAACTTAACATAGATGGATTGCAGATTCTCTCTCTGTCCTTAAACTATGTGCCTAATATAGGTCCCTTTTCGAAATGAGTGTTATTCCCGTAAGGAAAGTTGTCTCTGAAATGAGTGGTTTTCTCGTAAGAGAAGATATGATATGGTATGACACGATATATGATATGTGGAATCATGTTCGAAATGGGTCTTGTTCCCATAAGGAAGGTCGCTTCATAGGAAATGGGTATTGTTCTCGTAAGGTGAAGTATGGTTGACCTTTGGCAAGTAGACTACCTCTTTTAGTGATGAGGGGATTTCATTGGGATTCCAAGTAATAGCTCAGTTGGTCTTACTCATGTTGGTTGAGGTCACATCCCCACTATATATATGAGCATCATTTCCACTTCGTGCCTCATGAATTTCAAGGCATCTTGTTATAGTACATTCCTTGCTATATATCTCCTTGTATATTACATGCCCTTGTCATCTAACATTGAAGTGCAGGTTTGGTAAGTTACATGCATTGCATCCCGCTTAGTTAGTACATTCAAACGTACTAAGGTATACTCTTGCCTACATGATCTCACCATGTAGGGACCGAGGACTTTGATCATCTACCGTACGACGCTTAGCTCGGATCTCAAGTTTGCTTGTAGTGGTGAGTCCTATCTTCCAAGGACGACCCACCATCCTTCTTCCTATGTTGTCTTTTATATTTTATACTACTTTGAGGGTAAGCCCGGGGTATGTCTTGGCCCCCGACCTATCTTATGTCAAGAGGCATTGTTGGGCACTTTGTAAAACTCCTTTACGATATATGTTAAGTGTTATGATTGGGAATTATGTTATGGCTTGGTTACCTATTGGCTATCGTTATGTGATATGGTTATGAGACTTTTGCTTTTATCAGATGTTATGATGGAAAGATCCTAAGTCCCGAATTGCCCCAATAGCATGAGTCATACTTACCTGTCCCTTAGTCAGTATGTGCTATGTGCTATGTGAATTCATGCTAATCCCTTTCCCTAAGATGTGCCGATAGCGTGAGTACTACTTTTCCGTCCCGTAGAACTACATGTTTACTTTTGAATGCACTTCCGAACAAATGATGTGAATTTTGGTACTTTGAGGCTTGTTTGGGGACTGTGGATTCCCATTCGTCGTGTCACTCCTAGACCCTCACTCCTAGACCCTCACTCCTAGACCCTAGGTCTTACTTGTGACAGCGTACACTCCCCCTCTCTCTTTTCTCTTTTTCTCTTTTTTGATTTCTTAGCTAATATTTAGGATTTTCTATTCTTTAGAACTATAAAATCTTGAATTGTTTGTTAGTTTACGTATGTTGTTGACATTGTTAAATTGTAATATTGATTGTCAATTAGAGAAAAAAGTTTATTTTTTGATTTTAGGGTTTAGTTTGAATTTGGTATTTTGAATTACTTTGTGATTTGGGGGTTCTATTAGTTTGAATTAAAGTGTATTTGAAGTGATTAACATTGTTGGTTGAATATTTAAGTATGAATTTGTGAATGAGTATATATTTTTGGATTCTAGTTTGAAATGGGTTTTGAATTAGTTTGTGATTTGTGTTTTGTTAGTTGGAATTAATATGTATTTGAAGTGATTAACATTGTTGGTTTGAATATTTAAGTGTGAATCTGTGAATGAGTATTTGTGGATTATAGTTTGAAAGGAGTTTTGAATTAGTTTGTGATTTGGATTTTGTTAGTTGGAATTCAAGTGTATTTGAAGTTATTCACATTGTTGGTTTGAATATTTAAGTGTGAATTTATGAATGCCAATTTTTTGATTTGAATTGAATTTTATGAATAAGATTATAAATTGGAGTGTTTGTTAGTTTTAATTGATTTCTTCTTGAAGTTAAAAGTTAGTTTTATAAGTAAAGAAGGTAGAAGTTAGAAATATTGAACTTTGAAGTATTTGAACATAGAAGTAAAGAAATGTTGAAAGGTAGTATATATTAACATAATTAGAATTTATATAGAGCTTGTAATTCCAATTAAGTTTAGATTCTAGTCATGAATTGGATGTATTGAACATAGAAAGTTTTATAGAATTTCATTTGGTGCGTATATAAAGTTTGTACTTTAACATAGAAAATTTAAATAGTTGAACTTTAATTTAGAAATTTTGGTTGAATATATGTTAAGTTGTGTTAGGACAATCTAGGTTGAATTTCATGAATAAAACTTGAAATAGTGAACTTTAAGTTAGGAAATTTGAATTCTCTATTTTGAATGTTAATTGTACTTTTAATTTAAAAATTTGTACGTGAACTTAGAAAAATCAAACTTGCATGTATAAATTTTGAACTTTAGAAATTTTGCATCATTGTAGGATATATTTGACCCGTCAAGCTAAACCCATCGACCCGTCAAGCTAATTGGAAAAAGTGAAGGTATTTTTCTTTCAAAATTTTAATTGTTACATATATTAGAATTTTTTAAATTTATTCAATGTGAAATATTTGCATCTTGCTTACAGTTCCCATTTGAGTTTTTAGCAATGTATAATTGTTGCACTTTAATTTAGAATTGATTTGGTTGTTAATTACACGAATTGCTTCAAATTTGTATAAATTCTCAACTTTAAATACTTGAAGTTTAATTATATTTGAAATTTGAAAGTTTACAACTTAACTTAGATATTCAAACT
Source organism: Solanum medicagineum (assembly GCA_026153255.1). Classification (NCBI taxonomy): domain Eukaryota; kingdom Viridiplantae; phylum Streptophyta; class Magnoliopsida; order Solanales; family Solanaceae; genus Solanum; species Solanum medicagineum. Next base: position 11,387 of record JAPFFP010013979.1, read on the forward strand.
TTTGAACTTTAGAAAACTAGAATTATTAATATTGTCGGATCGATATAACTTAACTTTAAGTCGTTGTGAACTTTGATGTTGAATATAATTTAGAACTTAAACTTTATATACTTATTAAATTGAAGTTTAGGACTTCATATAGTTTGAAAAATTGAACTTTTGCACTTTAGAAACTTGAATTATTATATTTTGGGATATAAATTAAATTTAAGTAGCTGTGAACTTTAAGTTGAATATAATTTAGAACTTGAAGTTTATAATATACTTGTTAAATTGAAGTTCAGGACTTTATATATACTTAGAAAAATTCAACTTTTGCACTTTAGAAACTTGAATAATTATATTTTAGGATATAAATTAAATTTTAAGTAGTTGTCAACTTTAATGTTGAATATAATTTTGGACTTGAAGTTTATATAGTTGTTTAATTGAAGTTTAGGACTTTACATAGAAAAATTCAACTTTTGCACTTTAGAAACTTAAATTATTATATATATAAATTAAATTTTAAGTAGTCGTGAATGTTATGACCTGAACCTAAGGCCTAGGTTGTGACACGGCGAATGAGAACCCGAAGGCCCCAAACAAGCCTCTTAAATCATAATTGCACGTTATAGGTTTAAATGGTAAATGACAAATATATGACAATGAAATATGGGAAATGAGACTAAGGGACAGCTTGTAGTCAGAAGCAGAAACATAAGTTAAATAATTTAAAACATACCAAGTGTAGGAATAGTCCAGACACACCTCTAAACAAGGACAATAAACAGAGCCAAGAATACAAGTCTAGGCCCCTCAATACTAACTCAAAATGAAAGCACATTGAATATCTGAATAACAAAGGTAAAGTTTGAAGATAAAGGTTCAGTTCCCGGTAAATAGGAACTCACCAAAACTCGAAGTCTTCACGTACAATCTAGCCATGCGGAGGAGTATAAGGTAGATGACTTGTCCCTACATGATTATAGCATGTAGGAAAAAATGCAGTTAGTACTTTGAAATGTACTACATATGTGGGTATGCAATGCAACAAGTAAATATAATTACAAAGAATCCGTACCCGATATGATAAACTCCAAGCTTAAACAATATATTCAGTTCCAAAGGAAAGTGTGAAGTAATGCCATGAAAATGCATAGAGAAGCACACAAGCAAATAAATGTGGGAATAAGACCATACCAACAAAATCATATGAGCTATAATGTGGAATACCGATGTCATACTCTAAATCGGCCAAAGGCTGAGTCAACTTGCCAGGATATAACTCCAGAAACAGAAATACTAGATGGATCCACTAGTCAGAAAGCCTGAAAAGGCATAATCAAAATATCCTATGATAGCACGTAGTTATGAGATTAGAAGCTTTATATGAGACCCCTTGGGTCGAGTCCCACTCCTAGCTCATTTGATTCTAAGTCAAAATCCCATAGAAGCGGACATTGCATAATTGAAATAATCAAAACTTAATTTAGCTCAGAAAGTCTTAACTTGTCAAAAAAAAAAAAAATCATATTAAAATTTCTACCTAGAATAGCTCCTTAACAAAGATTCAAAATGAAACTGAATGGGTCTTAAGTCACCCAATATTATTTCATACTTGTATTTACTTATTTTTGTTCAAAATCATAAGTTCATGTTATGCCATGAAAGCCAAATATACAAAGTTCATAACTCAACTTAAATCATGTTGGGGACTAATTCAACAACCTTAAAATCAATAATTTGATATTTAAACAAAGTTAAAAAAATCATAGGAACATTTTAGGGTAAAAATCATAGTTAATCATTGTGGATCTAAGGCTTGAAAATATACACCAACAACAAACAACAGCATACCCAGTGAAATTCCATAAGTGGGGTCTGGGGAGGGTAGAATGTACACAAATCTTACCACTACCTCATAGAAGTAGAGAGGCTGTTTCCTGGGGACCCTCACCTCAAAATCCATAAGTAGAAAGAACTAGATATGGAAAAAAGGAAAGGAAAGGGAAAGGAACAGAGAGAGCGACTAATAATGAATAGCTCATGGCAGTATGTAAATATGATAAAACTAACACATAATACGACAGATAATGAGAACAAATGATTAAAAAAACACATCCTCCACCTAACCCTACTATACCCAAGGCCATGTATCCACCTAACCCTACCAATTAGCCTGCTACCCTAATTCGCCACCTCCACTTCTGGCTATCTAAGATCATGTCCTCACTGAGATCAATTTTTGCCATATCATGTCTAATCACCTCCCCCCAGTACTTTTTCCTGTCTACCTCTACCCCTCCGTGTAGCTTCCGAAACCAACCTCTCGCACCTCTTAACAGGAGCATCGGTACTCCTTCTCTACACATGTCCAAACCATCGCAGTCTCGCTTCACTCATCTTTTCGGCCATCGGGGCCACGTCTAACTTCTCCCAAATGGTCTCATTCCTAACCTTGTCACTCCTGGTGTAGCCACCCATCCATCTCAGCATCCTCATCTCTGTGACATGCATCTTCTGAATATGTGCATTTTTAATTGGCCAACACTCCGCTCTATACAATAACGATGGTCTAAACACCACTCTATTAAACTTACCATTGAGTTTAGTTGGTATCTTCTTGTCACACAATACTCCATAGGCAAGCCTCCATTTAGTCCATGCTGCCCCAATACGATGTGTGACATCATCATTGTATCGCCACTACTCTGGGTGATGGACCCCAGAGACTTAAAGTTTTCCCTCTTAGGGATAGGTTGAGTGGGAAGCCTCACATCAAAGTTTGCATCATCCCTCTCAACATTGAATTTGCACTCCAAGTACTCAGTTTTGATCCTGCTCAATTTGAATCCTTTGGACTCCAAGGTGTGTCTCCAGGCCTCCAGCCTATCATTAACTTTAGTCCGAGTCTCATCAATTAGTACTATGTCATCTGCAAATAGCATACACCATGGTACCTCCTCTTGGATAGATCGCGTCAGCTCATCCATCACCAAGGCAAACAAGAAAGGGCTCCACACAGATCCTTGATGGAGTCCCATCTCAACAAGAAAATACTCTGATTCTCCTCCCACCATTCTTACCTGAGTTTTGGCTCCATCGTACATGTCCTTAATCGCCCTGATATATGCCACTAGGATACCTTTCACCTCTAGACACCTCCATAAGACATCCCTTGGGACTTTGTCATATGCCCTCTCAAGATCAATGAACACCATATGAAGGTCCTTCTTTCTTTCCTTATATTTCTTCACTAACCTCTGAACAAGATAAATTGCTTCAATTCATGATAGTCTTGAAAATATAGATTAGCTTAAATAATGTAAATCTGAAATGTTTGAATTAAATTATGTAAGGCCTTGATAAATATTTATAAATAATCCTTAAATGTATGAATAACAATTATTTAAGCAAATATCAATTATATGCAATTATACATAAATCAAAGATTGAAAATTCACAATTCAAAATTTAATTTTTCGAAGAGGACTTCTTGGTTGAAACAAAACCAAGAATCAACCCCACATACCTTGCTTGATTAGCCTTCAGAAGATGATGAAATTTGGTGGAGATCTTGAATAATTGCTTGAATACTTAGCCTAAGTGTTGAGAGAGTTTTGGGAGAGCAAATTAGGTTAGGAGATTTGGTTTCTATGAAGAGTGATATAGAGTCTAAGTAGTGGGGGGGGGGGTATTTATGCTTAATTTAGGGGGTTATAAGGATCATTTAATCACTAAAAAGAGGTAAAAAAAATGTGTACGGAAAAGGCGCAAGACTTTTCTTCTTTGGTATTAAAAGTTTTGGTAGGTAAGTGGTAGGTACACCTACCCTTGACATTTTTCGTACATAGTGATGTCATGAATGACACCAAGATGAAGAATTCACTCCTATAAATATGTTTTAAAAATCTTGGTAGGTAAGTGATAGTTACATCTATCATGACATTTTTGGTACATTGTGATGTCATGAATGACATCAAGAGGAAGAATTCACTCCTATAAATAGGTAGCTCTTGGTTCATTTATAACAACACCTCTCACTTGTCTTCTTATCTCCTGAGGCATGCCAAAGGCTGCCAATGCAAGCCATACAACAATACCAAAAGAATTACTTCGAAACAAGTCAGTTACGCAACCTTCACAAACTCCTTTATTTCGAATAATTTCAAACACAAACCAAACTTCACCTTTAGTCTTAACTTCACATAACATTGCCCCAAAATGTTATACCAAGGTTATTCAAACCAACCACCCTTCCAAGACTAACTCATCAATCATATAACTAAACCAAGCTAATCACTAAGATAACCTTCATATCAAGTTTACTTAACTCAATCGGAATCCACTTAAACATTATTTTGCACGCAAGTATAGGCTTAAAAACACCTTTTACATTATAGTGAACTTTAATTTGAATATAATTTAGACCTTGTAGTTTATATACTTGTTAAATTGAAGTTTAGTACTTTATATACTTAGAAAAATTTAACTTATGCACTTTTGAACCTTGAATTATTATATTTTAGGATATAAATTAAATCTTAACCAGCTGTGAACTTTAACTTGAATATAATTTAGAACTTAAAGTTTATATACTTGTTACATTGAAGTTTAAGAATTTATATACTTAGAAAAGTTTAACTTATGCACCTTTAAAACTTGAATTATTATATTTTAGGATATAAATTAAATTTTAAGTAGTTGTCAATTTTAAGTTGAAAATAATCTAGAACTTGAAGTTTATATACTTGTTAAATTGAAGTTTAGGACTTTATATACTTAGAAATTATCAACATCAAACTGTTGAACCTTTATTATACTTGAATATCTTTTGTAGATGTATAATTATTTGTGGATGTATGACATGTATTATGAAAATAATGGTGGACTGAAATTTACATTTATTGACAGTGTTAGAAGTTTCATTGATCATGCAATGATACTTGATAGTTTTAAGAGAAATCAATTGGTTAGGTGTCCTTACAGTGTATGTAGGTGCCTAAAATTCTTTAGTCCAGATGAAGTTATTATGCCTTTATATTGTAAGGGATTTAAGCTCAGATATTTCGTGTGGGTAGATCATGGAGAAATAGATTGACAGAATGATGTATTTTACAATTCGATGCCAGTGGATGAATAAAATATGCTTGTACCACATGGTCAAATTAGATTTGAACATGATAGGAATTAACATGACACGTTCTGTCACACCCCAAAGTCCGGTTAGGGCGGACTAGCACCCGTTGCCAATAAGGCTCGGGAGAACCAATCTATATCTATACGCTTTGCATACATATTATAAGTAATATCTATGTTGGGCATGCTTCTAAGGAGATAATCGGTATTAACAAGCTAAAAGGAGCTGCGTATAGCGAGGCCGTTGGGGCCATGGTGTCTAAAGTACCAGACATAACCACACATTAGTTTACACAGTCTACAAAGCCTCTAACAAGAGTATCTGCAAATATTTGGGACAGGCCCCATCTGAATTAACTGGATAATGCAAACATATAAACTCTAAACACACACAAAGCTCTGAAGCAACCTGGAGCTCGGTAACTGCA
>JAPFFP010014049.1:0-16927 GCA_026153255.1 Solanum medicagineum
AAAGTATTCTCCAAGTTATTCAAGTAAGTCTTCCACTTTCTTAGTTCTAGTATTTTTGGAGCTATATTTCCTTCTTCTTTCTTCTTCAATTGTGGTTGTGAGTCTTGGGCTAGTGAAGCATAATTCACTACTCTAAGAAAGCAATTTCCAGAATTTGGGAAGTTGTTTTTTTTTCACAAATACTACATGTCACAAGTCCTAAGTCCAATAATGAACGCATGAGATCAACTAATGGAAGACAATTTAATTATGAATACATAATAAAGATAATAAACTGGGAGTGTTGTAGATAATAACAACAATTGAGTAACAAAAATTCTTGCGAGTGTTGTAGATAATAAAGATAAATCAGTGATTTGTTAAAGTAGCTAATACATAAAATTATTCCTTTCAAAATATCCTTTGATTAATTAGCTAGAAAAGAGATACTAAATATAGAAATAATAAAAAATATTAATTAATTTGTTCAGTAAATAAAAAATTTCAAAGAAACAGAGCAAGGGAAAAAAAAAACAAATTTCGATTATAATTGAAAATTTTGGTTGTGAACCATTTTTCTTTTAATTCTGAAATATTTTTTTAATTCACTCATTTATTTATCAAAACAATTTTGACTAGCCTATAGTACTTAGTTCAAACCACCAGTTTAATATTTCAAGATTTCTGTCATTTGTCAAAGAATTCAAAAAAGGAAAATAATTAGTTCCTAGTAGTAAAACACAAACTTTATTGACTCAAAAAAGAAATTTCTTGCAAAATTTTTAAACTAGATTTCATGTATTTCAAAAATTTTGTATCATTCTGTAATTAGATTTGATGAGTTCCAGCTAAATCAAATTTAACGTCAAATAATTTTTTTTTAGTGAAAAGATATAAACTTCTTTAGTCAAATTCATATGCCAATGAGGAAAAAGTACTCATTTTCAATCTATTGATCAATTTAATAGAAATAAAAAATAATTTATTAATAAAAAATATGTAGAAAGTAAAAGTGAAATCGTCAAAAATAGGATTTATTGTAGATGGATGGAAAGAAAAAGTAAAAATGAAATAGGAATTAAATGTACTCATTCTTTGGAGAGTAGGAAATTATTTTATTAAATCACATATTCGAACAACATAACTAATTTTTTTGGATAAATTTTGAGGCCTAACATAAGACATTCATTGGCCATACCATGGAGTCTGCCCTACAGCCTACTTTTAATCAGTCATTTAATTCTAAATTATTGCATAATTTAATGAAGAAAACATATATAAAGTAATTTATCACTGTGTAAATAGCAAGAAAACAACAATAATAACAGCATTAAGAATAACATTAATCATGATGATGATACCAATAATAATAAGCCATCAAAGAAGATAATAACATGCATAGGAATAGGACTAATTTATTAAACTTACCTCTGGTTGAGTCCTTTTGTTTTGAAACCAAACCATGGTTTCCTTAGGGTCAAGCCCTACTTCCCTGCTCAATTGGTTTCGCTGGTTCTCATTTGGATGAGAACATTCATTGGAAAATTTTCATTTTAAAATTCACAGAAAGAATAATCGTTATTGACCAATTTTTAAAAAATACACCTAAGATAAAAACAATTCAAAAGCCCTTATATACCATCAAATATATGATTTGTTGATAACTTTTTCTTTATCACTAATTGGGGTCTCAAATTCTTAATGACAAATTTAAAATCGTCCTTGGTGGAAAAATTTTATCTCAAAAAATGAGACATAATTTTCAATGTGAATTTTAATTAGGCAAGCCCTAGATAAAGTACCAGATACTCACTAAGGATTTGTGAGATCTAAATACGTATTAATCCTTCACTAAAGGTCTCATGTATTTGTCATGAGTTTGAAGTTGTCACCTTTGGTGGAAAATAATTTATCCGAAAATAGGACTTTTCAATGCCAATTGAATTATCTGAAATATAAAATGGAGCTTTTTGATGTAAATCTAGATTAATAATGAGTTGAAGTGAATTTTCTTTTTATATCAATCTTGATTAGTAAAAATTTGAAGGAGAACTTTTCTACGTGAATCTTGATAGTCGAGCCCACGAAAAGATATCGAGCACACACGATAGGAACAAAATTGTATTTGTAGTGCCAAAAGGAGAAAGACATAAGCTTAAGTTTTAAATGAATAATAAATAACAGACCAATTGATTTAGAAAGATGTATATATGGGGCAGATCAACAATCTAGATAGACTATCATTTGAATCAGCAACGAAATCAAAAAAAAATTCAATAAAAGAATTAAAAAATACATAGATCTTTTACTAAATAACAATGGGGTTATAAAAGAACAAAAGAAAAAACCACTTCATGACATTAACAATAATTAAATACAAATTAATGCATAAAAACATATATAGATTTGAATTACTTGTTCACAAATTATTTTTTGGTTTTATCACTGAGATCTCTTAGAAAATAACATCATCTATTTCAATAAACAAGAAAAATAATTGAACACATATGATTGTATAAGTTCTTTAATTTTTATATATATAAAAAAAATCAATCTTACGCTTCAAGTTGTTGAATTTGTTCCGCTGTAAGTCTGTGACATTGTCTTTGCCTTTGCCCTTCTAATCTTTCTTGGCACATTGATGATTCTCCCACATGTTCTTTCACAAAATCTGTCATTTTTCTGGACTAAATTTCTGTTCAATAAAATAAAATAATAAGAAAAACAGAAAAAATTCAAGTGTTAATTTGTTTGATTTATCGTTTACCAAATCAATTTGCATAAGACGCAGCTAAAATAGAACTAAGAGAGAAGAGATATATAAAAAGAAAAGGATTTTTACATACCTTTGATTGGTAAATGGAGATAGATAGAAATGTTACAAATTTATAGTTGATGATTATTTATATATTAGAAAAAATTGACTTAACATGTGACAGATACATAGAATTTGATATTGTAAAAAAATTAGGAGGAAAATCATAGAAAATTTAAAATGTGAACACAAGATGAGGATTGTGACATTTTTATTTCTTTCATGGAATATTTGGTTTGGGATTATTATATATGGTTTGCTATTTATATTTTTCTATGAAAAATGCATCATAATTTAAATATCACAAATGGACAAATAATTATGACTTTTTTCCATCATAGTCACATAATCATATTTTCTAATAAATAAATCATACTCATATTATCATATTATAATATCCTAATAAATAGTAACAACTTTACCTATTATGCCAAGTTTTTCATTCAAGTTTGTTATTTTAATTTCTTTAATTAATGTGCTTATATGGTCAAAACTATGACATGAAGCTCTATATCAAGCTTAAGTAAGATCTTTTTCTCCCACAAGTAGAGCAAGTAAAACAGATTGAATGGTATAGCATAAGATATGCAGACAAGTTATTTTCATTGCATGTGCCTATCTTGAGCAAATATTTATTTCTCATATTTGATTCCATCTGTAATGTCCTCTAACACAACGATGGCAGAGGAAACGAAAGAGTCATTTCTATAGTAGGATTATTCACATTACCCTATATTTATCTACTGGGAGTATTGGAGAGTTTATGATTCCTACAATTTTTGGGAGGATAATTGTCACGATTCGATTTCGGTCAGAATGACGCCTATTAGATTTCACCTATAACCAAGTCAATTACTCAATTCCAGGGTACCTGTTCTAAATCACTAATCACAAATATAATAGATATAACGGCATAAAACAACATAACCTACCCAAAATCTGGAAGTCAACTGTACAAAACTACAATAGACACTAGTGTGCACCCATATACGTATATAATAATAACCATAATATACATAACCAGGAATGCTCATAGAAAATACAAACCACGATACTATAAGTATAAGGCAAATGCCTGGATACAAAAGATGACCATCAAAAGGAAGGAGACTGCGAAGTAGCTAAAGCTATCGGTGCTCATCGAGCATCTCTTGAATGCTCTCGAACCCCCAACAATCATTAGCTGTGGTAGAACCTGGACTTACACCATGAGAAGATGCAGAAATATAGGGGTAAGTACCAAAAAAAGGCACCCAATAGATATTATTGGCCAAATGAGTGAAATATTGTAAATGTAATATGCTTAAATATAGAGAACTGTTGTAAGCCAAGTCTAGCAAATTGGAGCTCAGATCAAGGAGTAAGTATGTATGGAGAATCACCGAACCCTAACTGAACCAAACCAAGTGATCTGCAGTGATACCGACTGATGATGATCAAGTAGGCCCATACCACAACTGTCACCTGACTGGGACATAGTATTGTACGAGGGTGTAAGGTCATAATATCTATGCCTGTACACTAACGGGGCCCTCATAAGCCTAGAAGGTATACCTACACACAATCTAACTAACAAAATCATGATGGAACCTAACTTTCAATATCACATGATCAAGGGGTCAAGCCGTACATGAGTGTAAGATCCTAATATCTATGTTTGTATACCCCTAAGCCCCTATAAGCTAAGAGGGTACACCCATGCACAATGTAAATGATAGATCATAGTGGAACCCGACTCCTAATATCACATGATTAAGGGGTCAAGTCATACATGGGTGTAAGGACCTAATATCTATGTATGTCGGTCCTCTGAGCCCCCATAAGCCCAGAGGGTACACCTATGCACAATCACAGTGTATAGGTGTGTGGATCCACAAGTAGTCAACTGGGTCCCCGACCCAAAGCATCATAATGGTGGGAAGAATCCCCCACGAGAGCGAATCCCCCTAATATAGTCAACAGGGTCCTAAAGCCAATATATCAATAGGATCTTAGCCTAAGATGTAACGAATGGGGTTCTAGACCTAAAATTTAATAAACGGGGTCCCAGAACCAAGAATCAACATGTAACAACTCAATCTAGGATCCTAGTTGTCACACGAAGAATGAGGTTCCCGAAGGCACCTGACCCAAGCCACCTAAGCATATCAAGCATTCATGGTTAATAAGCAAGACAAAATATGGAAAGGAAACATAGGGGAAAGGGGGCTATTGGCTTTTGAAAATGAAGCAACTTAAAATAGTGCAATTGACTAAGTCATTACTTCATCCATACACATACTAACTACATTATAGATCAGTGGGACCGACAACAAACAGTCTCCATCAATAGAAGGAAGTCTAGACAATATAATATTGAAATAAGTGCCTGAAAGGGGCTATAAAACATCGTCTTAAAATAAAACTAAATACAAGCTAGAAGGAAAGGGAGGAGGAGTCTTGATCTAAGGGCTCACCAAAACAGTAGAGATAGCCTTGGGTGTTGAATACTAGCCACAAGCCGGTGAAGAAGTACCTATCCTTACATGGCTAAATCATGCAGGTAAATATGCGTTAGTACATTTGAATGTACTAAGTATGTGAGATACAATACATGGATAAAATTGTACTGCCATCATAATTAAACATAATATATAAGCATACATAAGGATAGATAGACAGAATAAGAGTAAACATGCACAAGGATTACGGCTCAGACCACTATGAGTCAATACACCTTTAAAACATGAATTTAAGATTTAACATGGAATCGTACAAACCTATGGGAATAGACCATAACCGCAGTAAGACCATGTGATCTACTCTATGGAATCCAATGAACTCCTTTCATTGGGAAAAGTCCAATGCACTCCTTCCGTTGGGAAAAGGGGAATCTACTGCCAAGGAAGATTTTCGAAACTTAGTATCTTTCATAACTTTGGGGCCTATGTGGATCTACTAGCCTAGCCTATAAGGCTCTATGGTGGCATATAGTTACGGACATTGGGATTTAGCTTCAAGAGGTCATGCCTCAACTAATGGTGAAATGACCCCAAAAAGTGCCCGAAAATGTGCTTGGGAAGTGCCCGAAATTGTAATTTCCATATATCTCCAAATATGTGCGTGATATCAAAAATCTAACTTCATATTCTTGTTCAGGGGGTCAAAATTAAGGGAAATAGGGTCTAACCCAACTTTAGAGCAACCGTATCAAAACTCGAAATTCCCAAATGTCACTTTCCAAAGAGCTATTCGCGCCCCTGGTCTCGACCCGGCAAGGGAGTGCAGATGAAGAAAATGGACTTTCACATCCTGTCTGCGATGCGTACATGCACATTTTTCTACCCAGTTATTTTCTTGTGGTCCAAGGCTTTTAAGTCTTGGGCCTAAGTGTGCCCAAACATAAAAATACCGATGCTTAGCTATTTTTCACCCTCATATCATTCAAAACATTCCCCAGTACTCATTCAAACACTTAGCCAATATTTCTAGTCCTAAATTCAAGTCCCAAACCCTCATACAAATCTCAAGATTCTCCTTCAAGCTTCAAGTCTCCATCTCCAATCTTCATCAATTTCATCTCCACAGCTAAGGTATGTGGGTTTCTTTCATGGGTTCCTCTCACCCATGATACCAAGCTTCCTTTTACTCTAATTTGCATGATTTTAAGTTGATTTACAATTGGGTCCATCTTATTATGCAAATCATTGCACACTATGTTGAAGCTCATTAAATTATGACTATTTTGCTATGTTTTTGAGTTATAAAACCAAGGTCTATTATGAGGTTTGATGAATGGATTTGATGTAAATTGCTTGAGGGTGTTACCAAGTATCTATTGAAGGTTTTACATTAAATTTTCTAGCATGATTTCACTCTTGATTTGCATGGTTTTACACTAGCACTACACACCTTCTAAGTGTTTGATAAAATATTCGGTTTGTGGTTTCTAGAGGAATTGAAGTTCCATTGCATGTTTCATAAGATGAATGACTATATGATGATGGTATATGATAATTATATGATGAAATGAGTGCATGTATATAGTGCTCTCTATGTAGTGTTGGAATGTGACCATGCCCTACCTGGGTGTTATGCGCCGGGTAACCTTTTCGGGGGTTTGTACCCATCAAACTATTGAGGGGTTTGTACTCTGGCACCAAGGGTTGTAGGGTGTGATGATCCACTAACCTTGTTGGGGGTTTGTATCCATCAACCTATTGGGGGGTTTGTACTCCGGCAACAAGGGTGGTAGGGTGCGACGATCTTCCAACCTATTAACGGGGTTTGAACCCCAATCACTAAGGGTGGTAGGGTGTGATGATCCACCAATAGTTAATGGTCTCTTCTTACACATATGTTCTATTGTAAGCATGTTTTACTTACGCATTAATCATGCATGCCATATCGCTACTATGTTATCTATTGCATATCTCTATGAATTTTGATTATGTTGCCTTTCTATTGTTGCATTGCATCCTACATACTTAGTACATTCATACGTACTAACGCATATTCTATGCCTACATGATGTCACCATATAGGAACCGGTGCTCAAGTTGATCATCCTCCTCCACGTGGCTAGTCCGGTACTACTCAAGCTAGTTGGTGAGTCCTCCACTTCGGGGACCTTAGTCTAAGTTTCTCTTATTATGTATTGAGACATTCATCTTTAAAATTACATGGTTTTACACTAGCACTACACACCCGCCAAGTGTTTGATAAAATGTCCGGTTATGATTTTAATGAGGAATTGAAGGTCCAATGCATGTTTTATGAGTTGGGTAACTTCATGGTGACTTTAAGCTTTCCAAAGAGATATGAAATTCATGGAAATGTTGATGATGTTGTCGGGCCGGATCAAGCCTTTTTCAGAGATTTTACCTTTTGTGAGCTTTTGATGTTGATGCCAATGTAAGGGTAATGTTTATGATGACCCTTTCTTATGTATGATGATTAGGCTCCCCATTTAAGGTCAATGATAAAGCTACTCATGCCATGTCTCTATGGTTGTGTTAAGTTATTAAAGTATGATTATCTTATATATTCCACGGGATTAGACTTAGCACTGAGTGGACTAAAGGTGAGTCCTCAAGTCCTAGAATTACGTGCCACCATAGGTGAAGGGATTAGAGGTGAGTCCCCAAATCTCTAAGAGGAGAGTACCCTAAATATGAGGGCTTCAGGCGAGTACCCGAGTCCAAGAACTAGGGGCGAGTACCCGGTTCACATAAGGCTTAGTAGATCCACTTAGTCATTCGGAGATTTACCTTGGCAAGTAACTTCCCCCTTTCTTTTGGTGTAGGGGTAACATCGAGATTCTGAGTTGTAGCTTTCTTGGTCATATCTTATGTCGGTTGAGGTTTCTTCTCAGACTTATATATTATGTTCTATGTAAGATGAATGATTTGCAAAGCATGATTTACTTAAGCATTGATTATACATGCCATATTGTTACTATGCTATCTATTGCTTATATTTATGCATTTTGACTATGTTGCCTATCTCTTGTTGCATTGCATCCTACATACATAGTACATTCAAATGTACTTATGCATACTCTATGCCTACATGATGTTACCATGTAGGAACTGGAGATCCTGTTGATTCTTATTGTGGCTGGACGAATTATTCGAGTTAGCTTTTGGTGAGTCCTCCATTTTGGGGATAATGGCTATTATTTTATTCTATATATTAAGATTCTCTTTACTTTATCGTATAGTTATGACTTTGAGGGTAAACCCGGTTGCTTTTCTTGGCCCCAGCTCTTATCTATGTAGTAGAGGAATTATTGGACATGCCATGTTTCTATAATATGAGCCTTGGCTCTCTTGCTTATTGTTGTGATGGTATCAAAGATGTCCCTTAGCCCCACTTTCCCCTTTTAAATATCTTCTCTTATTGTCATTTTTATGTGCTTCCATGACCAAGAATGTGTAATAATATGCAAAGAGGCTTGTTTGGGATTCCTTCGGGTTCCCCATTCGCTGGTCACAACTAGGCCCTAGGCACGGGTCAATACAAAGATGGTATTAGAGCACTAGTTTGTTAGATCCTCGGAGTCCAATACTCCGCGTCGATTAGAGTCATATTCATGGTTATGTTGTGCACCACAACTATGAGTAGGAGGCTTTGAGAGGTTTTAGGAAAAGTTTTCCCTCTTCATCTTCTAAGTCGTGCTATAGAGTGGGAGTAAGTTTTTCCCTTAACGGTTATTCCTTACTATGCTAGATCATGCCTAATACAAGAGGAAGAAGATCCCACTCTTCCGAGGATCAACCCGCCAATGATGGGTTCCAGGATGCTCTCACCATGCTTGCACAAGTTGTGGCTAATCAAGCTAACCAAGGGGCCCAAGACCCTCATGTTCCTACTCCAGTATCTCGAGTGAGGGACTTTATGAGGATGAATCCGCCGATGTTATATGGGTCAAAGGCGGATGAAGATCCACAAGAGTTCATTGATGAGGTCAAAATTTTTTTGACTATCATGGGTGTTGGGCCAAATGAAAAGGCAGAGTTAGCGGCATACCAACTCAAAGGGATAGCCCAAATATGGTATGATCAATGGAAAAGGGAGAAAGGGGTTGGCAATGTGGTTCTATGGAGGGGTACAAAGTGACCTTTCTTAATCAGTTCTTCCCACTTAAGCTTAGGGAAGCTAAATTGGTAGAGTTCATGAACTTGAAACAAGGTGATATGTATGTGATGGCGTACGCCCTCAAGTTTACCCAACTTTCGAAGTATGCTTCTCAATTGGTGTCCGATGCAAGGACTAGGATGAAAAAATTTGTGATGGGTGTCTCCAACTTGGTGAGTGAAGAATGCTGGTCCACTTTGTTGATTAGTGACATGGACTTGTTCTGTTTGGTGACATATGCCGAACAATTAAAAGGGGAAAATTGAGTAAGAGGAGAAGTGAGGGGTCCAAGAGGGTTCGATTTGAGGGTAGCTTCCAAGATCATGAGTCCAAACATGCTCCAAATGAGAGGGTTGTCAAGAGTAGGTTGGGAAGCCCTAAGAATCCAGGTGAAGGTGTTGGGGGACAAGCTCCTCCTATGTGAAATAAGTGCGGAAAGTGCCACCCGGGAGATTGATTAGCCAGATCAGGTGCGTGTTTTGGATGTCGTGGAATGGATCATAAGTTGAGACATTGTCCATGGGTCCCTAAGAACCAAATGATAGTCGTCGACATTCTCAACTATACCATTCTAGGAGTCACTAGGCTTGGTATGGTGCTTCGAAGGTAAGTTGAAGGTTTTGATTTTGATGGATCTGAGTTTCATTATTTCTTTCATTATTCTTTTGGTTGTTAGTGGACTTCTTGTGTGTCCTAAGTTGTGATGTGAACCTTTGGTATTTATCTCTTGGTTGAGTATATGGTTGCTAGAAAGTCCATAAGTGTTGATCTGTGTTCATACTGCAGTAGGTCTTGACTTGTGGCTTGTTGGAGTTTGCATGGTGGGATTCGATATCATACTAGGGATGGAATCATTGCTTGTATAGTACGTTTCCAATGAGTGTAAAACTCATAAGGTTGTAAAATGATGGTTGATCTATTTGGAAAACTACAATGGGTTAGTCGCTTCACTAAGGTTGATCTTTGATTTGAGTTTTCTCCCCAAGTGAGCATTATTAATATTGGTGGAGTTGTTTGGTTGATTTATGTATTGGCTACGTTTGTGGGTTTCTTGAATGAGTCCTTAAAACTCTATTTTGATATGTTTCCGGTGGTCTAGTAATGAAGTATTGATTTATTTAGAGCTTGGGAATTATTTGGGGGTAGTATTACAAGTCTTGGAGGATGAGAGGTTGTTTGCTAGATATTATAGCTGTGCATTGTATATAGCAAGAAGGTGGTTAGAATTCTTTAAGGATTATGGTATGAGTGTGCATTAGTTTCTCCGGTAGGGCTAGTGTTGTGATTGGTGCTCTAAATAGTCTAGTGTGTGTGGATAATGGTGATAAGGAGGAGAATAGTAGGGTCTATTGTTTGGCTAGATTGAGGGATTAGGTTGGAGGAAGTTGAGCATGGTGGTGTAGTATTCTTGATGGTTCCAAATCATCTTTGATTAACAGGTCTAGATTAGGCAAGACCTTGATTTCACCTTACTAGAGTTGGAAGTTTTGGGTGTGAAGATGATAGAGTGGAGGTTGTCACCCAAAGACGAGATGGTGGTTTGTGGTACCAAGTGGGTTAGGTGTGTTTAAGGTTGACAATTAATTTATGGTTGTGAGTCCTTATGGGATGTAGAGGGAAGTTGGTAAGGTTGCATATGTTCAGGGGATTGCCTATAGATAGGGGTTTGGTTAGTCTTGTTGTTCATGCTTCTAGTTTGATGGGATGTGTTGGTGACTCTAGTAGTATAACACTCGTTGAGATTATGGATGATGTGGAGGATAAGTTGGCTTGGGAGAGGGTCTCAGTGGAGGTGTTTTATGGATGAGCGGAGAAATTGATTAATATTGATGTAGTGTTTGTCAAGGCCCTTTTGGGGCGAGGGGAGTCATCTATTCGTATGTGTCACTCGGGGAGACGGTGCAGGCATGAAGAAGAAATATCCATATTTCTTTCATTCTATTCAAGCTCATGATGACTTGTCAAGCCCTTTCTATGATTCCAAGTCTTATGTTTCAGCCCCTATGTCATTCATATGCATTCATGTTTAAGTTGATAAACTTATGATGATTTTACATTTATGATGAGGTTTTAAAAATGGTGTTTTACATGTAATGTTACATCCATGTTGGGGCTGATTCATTTATTGTCACTCTTATCTTGTACATCTCTTTTACATTTGGGGATGAATGTTCCCAAGGGAGAGACATTGAAACGACCCCAAAAATGTGCCTCTGAATGCCCGAAATTTTAAATTCCATATAACTAAAAATATGTTAGTTATTTCGAAAATCTGACTTCATATTATTGTGCAAGGGGTCAAAATTAGGGAGAGTAGGGTCTAACCCCGATATTAGAGCAACCGTATCAAGAGTCAAAATTTCATGAATGGAAATTCTAGAGGCGAAATCGCGTTGCCTCCGCGATGCGCCTGTGCCTATTTTTGTGCCTGTTTTTTTTGTTTAAATTTGGTCCAAAAATTTTAGTTCTTTGGCCTAAGGGTTAACATACTTGAAAATCCTATACTTAACCTTATTTTACCCTCATATCATCCTAAACATTCCCCAATACTCACTCAAATACTTAGACTAATATTTCTCTCGAGATTCAAGTCCCAAAACCCTCATCCGGATCTAAAGCAATTCCCTTCAGCTTCAAGTTTCCATCTCCAATCTTCTTCAAGGTTTCGCCAAAAGCTAAGGTATGTGGGTTTCAACCATTAGGTCCTTTCACCCGTGGTGCCCAATCCTCTTTTCTACTTAAATTGCATGATTTAAAGTTGATTTTACATGCGAGTTCGTATATTAAAAAATTTACTGCCCAATGAGTTGAGTTCATGAAAGTATGGTTGTTTAGCATGTTTTGAGCTCTAAATCTTGGATCTAATGTTGTATTTGATGAAGGGTCTCGATGTATGTTGCTTGAGGGTGTTATAAAGTGTTGAATAATGGTTTTATATGGAATTTACTTGCATGTTTTCACTCATGAATTGCATGGTTTTACACTAGCACTACACACCCACCAAGTGTTCGATAAAATATCCGATTATGATTTTATTGAGGAATTGAAGGTCCAATGCATTTCTTATGACTTGACTAAGTTCATGGTGATTTTAAGCTTTCCAAAGATATGTGAAATTTATGGAAATGTTTGATGATGTTGTTGGGCCGGATCAAGCCCCTTTTCAAAGATTTTAGCTTTTGTGAGCCTTTGATGTTGATGCCAATGTAAGGGTAATGTTGATGATGACCCATTCTTATGTATGATGATTAGGATCCCTATTTGAAGTCAATGATGTTTAAAGCTACTCCTTCCATGTCTCCAGGGTTGTGTCAAGTTATTAAAGTATGATTATCTTATATATTCAGTAGGATTAGACTTAGCGTCGAGTGGACTAGAGGCGAGTCCTCAAGTCTTAGAACTAAGTGCCATCATAGGTGAAGGGATTAGAGGCGAGTCCCCTAATCTTTAATAGGCGAGTACCCTAAATATGAGGGCTTGAGGTGAGTACTCGAGTTCGAGCTTGAGGTGAGTACCCGAAACCAAGAACTAGAGGCAAGTACCCAGTTCACATAAGGCTTACTGGATCTACTTAGTCATTAGGAGGCTTACCTTGGCAAGTAACTTCCCCCTTTCTTCCGGTGTAGGGGTAACATCGAGATTCCGAGTTGTAGCTTGCTTGGTCTTATCTTATGTTGGTTGAGCTTTCTTCCCGCACTTATATATTATGTTTTATGTAAGATGGATGATTTGCAAAGCATGATTTACCTGAGCACTGATCATACATGCCATATTGTTACTATGCTATCTATTGCTTATACTTATGCATTTTGACTATGTTGCCTATCTCTTTTTGCATTGTATCCTACATAATTAGTACATTCAAATGTACTAACGTATACTTTATACATACATGATGTTACCATGTAGGAACCGGTGATCCTATTGATTCTTCTTGTGGCTTGACGGTTATTCAAGTTATCCTTTGGTGAGTCCTCTATTCCGGGGATAATGACTATTCTCTGATTTTATGTATTAAGATTCTCTTGACTTTATCGTATACTTATGACTATGTGGGTGAGCCCGGTTGGTGGTCTTGGCCCCCGCCCATATCTATGTAGTGGAGGTATTGTTGGACACGCTATGTATCTATGATATGAGCCTTGACTCTCTTGCTTATTGTTGTTATGGTGCCAAAGATGTCCCTTAACCCCTTTTTTCCCTTTTAAATATCTTCTCTTATTGACGTTTTTATGTGCTTCTACGACCAAGGATGTGTAATGATATACAAAGAGGCTTGTTTGGGGTTCCTTCGGATTCCGCGTTTGCCAATTACGACTAGGCCCTAGGCACGAATCGTGACATCTTTATTGTTTACTTTAGCTATGAGGGTGAGCTAGGTTGCTTTGTCTTGGCCCCCACTCCATCTATGTAGTAGAAGTGTTGTTGGACATGCTATATACCTATGCTATGAACTTTGAGTCTTCGTCTCTTGATTATGATGTTATGCTAGCTTTCCCTTAGTCCTATTGTACTATTTCTACTTTCGTATAGTATTTAAATGTTTCTGCGACCAATGATGTGTAATGATAAGACAAGAGGCTTGTCTTGGTATTCCTTCGTGTTCCTCATTCACTGTGTCACGTCTAGGCCCTAGGCTTCGGTCATGAAAAACTTGGTATCAGAGCACTAGGTTGTTAGATCCTCTGAGTCCAACACATCACATTTATTAGAGTCTTATTCATGGTTGTGTTGTGCACTATAATTATGAGTAGGATGCTATGAGATGTTTTAGGAATTATTTTCCTTCTTCATGTTCTAAGTCATGCTATAGAGTTGAAGTAAGATTCCCTCCCCTAATGATTGTTCTTTACTTATGCTAGATCATTCTTAACTCGAGGGAAAGACGAGTCCGTAGCCCGAGGAGCAACTAGCTAATGAAGAGCTTAGGGATGCTCTCACCTTGGTTGCACAAGTGGTGGCTAATCAAGCCAAGCAAGGGGCCCAAGCCCCTCATGCTCCTACACCGGCCTCTTAGGTAAGAGACTTCATGAGAATGAATCCCCTGGAATTCCATGGGTCAATGGTGAGTAAGGACCCCAAGGAGTTCATTGATGAGATTTACAAAATTTTGTCCATTATGGGTGTGAGGCCGGAGGATAAGGCGGAGTTGGCAGCCTACCAACTCAAAAGGGTAGCTCAAATATGGTACAATCGATGGAAGGAAGAGAAGGGAGTTGGCTATGTGGTGCTGTGGGAGGAGTTCAAGGTGTCCTTCCATAATCGGTTCTTTCCCCTTGAACTTAGGGAAGCTAAGTTGGTGGAATTTATGAATTTGAGACAAGGGTCCATGAGTGTGAGGGAGTATTCCCTCAAGTTTACCCAACTTTCGAAATATGCTCCACATTTGGTGGCTGACTCAAGATCTAGGATGAACAAATGTGTGATGGGTGTGTCTAACTTGGTTAGTGAAGAGTGCCAGTCCGCCATGTTGATTAGTGACATGGACTTGTCATGTTTGATGACATTTACTGAGCAAATGGAGGGGGATAAGTTGAGGAAGAGGAGAGCCCGGTTGCTTTGTCTTGGCCCCCGCTCTATCTATGTAGTAGAGGTGTTGTTGGACATACTACGTACCTATGATATGAGCTTTGACTCTTTGTCTCTTGATTATGATGTTATGCAAGCTTTCCCTTAGTCCTATTGCCCTATTTCTACTTTCGTATATCATTTAAATGCTTCCGCAACCAATGATGTGTAATGATAAGACAAGAGGCTTGTTTGGGATTCCTTCGGGTTCCTCATTTGCCATGTAACCTCAAGGCCCTAGACTTGGGTTCTGATAGATGGGATGAGTCCCAATCTCAAGTCCTCTCGGTGCTAAGTTATCCCACGAAAATATTTAAATGTAACTTAGAATCATAGGTCGCAATCAGTAGGAGTAGCTCAAACTTGAGAGTCTTTCTTATACATCATTAGGTAATAATCATCTTACATACAACATTGGTAAACTTAAACTTTGAAGATCTTCGTAAATGCGCTATAAGAAGCTTTTATTAATATAGGGTGGGCTTTATGGATGCATGGAACAATCATAAATCGTATAAGTCTTAAGAAGTTTCTTTAAAAAGGAATATCGAAATTTTCCAACCTTAGCCACATCAAAACCCATCTTCGTCAACATCACACATCAAAAATATAAGTATATTACTTGGAAAAATAGTCATTAAACTTTAAGAACATCGTGTAATAGGTTAGGAACCATAAAATCCTCATAAGCATGCATTAAAACTAAGGAACTTAAAGAAAAGGTAAAATTCATAATAAGAAACTTTATGGGTGAAAGGATACCCATAAATTAACTCACATACTTGAGAAATTAGAGAGAATCGAAGTTGAAGTCTTAAGGAAGGAGCTTGGAAAACCCTAGCCTTGTTCTTGAGAGCTCTTGCTTTAGAAATTTGGAATTAGAAGAATGAGAGAATGAGGGGTGTTCTTAGGGCTTGAAGCTAATACAGATCCCCCTTTACCTCCCCCAAACGACATAGTTTAGGAACAAAATTATGGGAAATGACCAAACTGTCCCTCAATCAAAACTGCTGGAAGCCATCTATGGAACCCTGTCTACGAGTCGTAGATGGTTTTACGGGCCGTAGACCCTCTCATCTGATGGCTCCCATGAGAGTCCTGAAATATGGTCCTTTTTTGTATTAGGGATTATGATGAACAAGATGAGCCATACTAATTTCTATGAGTCGTGGATGGACTTGTAGAGTCCTTCCACACTTAGCCAAATTCTCATCTTGTATCTAATACTCTTTTACGAGACCTTATATGAGTCGTATAATATTTTACAAGCCATTTGATAACCTGAAAACTTTAAATTTCCTCATGCTTGGGACCCCATTCATGAACTCCTCTTCGAGCCATAGAAAATTCCATGAGTCGTTGACAGTCTCATAAACCAAGTCTCTAGTCATTTTTTCCAGGTCAACTTCTTTGCACTCGAGGCTCCTAAATTGGGGGTCATTATGATAGATGCTCGGACCTCAGAATCGATAGCCATGGCTCGGACTCACGGTCGTGGTCATTGGGAATGGAACCTCAGGGAGTGTCACCTAGGTTTGGAACCCAGGGAGCATCATCCGGAACTCAAAGAATATAATAGTCATCCACTCGACTAGTCTATCTGGATCTGAAACTCTAAAGTCATATCATGCCCCAAGATAAGAATCATACAACCCCACCAAACATAACGATCACCTCCCTCAGACAATAATAGGTAACCCAGCCTCAGGTTAGAAGAACTACTGCAGACCGACTAACAATAGTATATAAGAGTGTATATGTCACATATCAAAATAGAAGTCATGCCCAACAAGGCTAAGTATGCCACAGTCCAGCCAACAATATGTAATTCGAATAAAGCATGGGAAACTACAGTTATATCACAAGTATCTTGTCACACCCCAAAGTACTGTTAGGGCGGACTGGCACCCGTTGCCGGTAAGGCTCGGGAGAACCAATCTATATCTA
>JAPFFP010014070.1:0-16925 GCA_026153255.1 Solanum medicagineum
TATTTATATTGAAAGATACTAATATGTATTATATGCTTTCATATGCTTTTGAATTGAATGATAAGTATTAAATACATTCCACATACGTATACTTTTCAACAATTAGAATTTTTATATTTGCTTGTACTTGAAATCCACTATTAGATAATTATATCCATATACATTTTGTATTTAAATATACAACGAAACTTGATATATTTCACGAAAAAAATGAATATAACAATGTCACACCCGAGACCCTTATCAAATACTTTTCCTTATCTAGAGGCTTTGTAGACTGTGTAAATTAAAGTGTGGTCATGTGTCATACTTTAGACAATGTGGTCCCAACGACCTAGCCATATGCATTTTCTTTTGACTTGTTATTACTACTTACTTTCTTAAAGGCATGTTAAATGAAGAAATCCCTTGTAATATATATAGAAAGCGCATGAATACATGTTGGTTCTCTCGAGCCTTATCGGCAATGGGTGCCAGTCCGTCTTAACGGAACTTTGGGCGTGACAACAACATGCTTGAATCAAATGAAAACAATTAAATCACACATAAATGGATATAACATGAACTTTTAATGCATTAGATATAAAAAAGTTTGACAATTTTTACGAACAAAAATAAAATACAACTTGACAAAAATGAAAACAATTAAATATAAGCAAATTAAGCCTTAAAATTGAAATTGTATAATAATATACAATAATAATTGTATTCATATAATAATACACACATAATACATTTTATTTTTCTCCATACAGAAAATTAAATTTTATGTGAAGAATCATTCGATTGAATCCCCACCTATATAGATTTATGCAAATTACAACATTGTTCATGATTTGAAGGAGAAGCTTAGTTCGGTGGAGTTTGATAAATTAAAAAATATACGTTTAAATCTATATATCTGTATAAATACTATATATATTAAATTAACGGCTACATTCATTTGTATTTTGATGATATATCTATTATGTATTTGGTAGGTACATGTATTCATATATTCTAGTATTTATATACGTTAAAGGAATATTTGTATTCTGTAGGAGTATCATTATCTTCAATGATGTATTTGATTTTGATACATTTTGTAATCAAATATATATTTAACAAATTCAAAATTAGATTAATTAAATTGGAATATGAAGCATATATACTCCTCCAACACTATATCATCAATATTATAATCGATGTAACAATTATTTTTATTCCATGTCTAGAATGTCTAATCAATACACTTATGTGTACCATTGAATTGACCTATTCAAAATCACTACAATTCAGGCTATCATTGAAGTATCAATTATTCCACAAAAATAAAAAGTTAATTTAAGTAAATCAATTTTTAGGATTAATACCTGTATGATGTTGATGCTTGGGAAAAATTTTTCATGGACAAAAAGATTTGTCTATGTTGTATCTCAAATTTTTCACTAAAGAATGGTTATAGTCCAAACGGTGATTACTGAATCAATTTTAATTGTTAATTGATTAATGAAAATTTGAGAGTTTAAGGGACTTAATTAAAAGAATTTTTATTTTTAAAAAATAGGATATACCTTATTTAGTGCTAGCTAACTATAACTGTATAATTATATTTAAAAAAATCAATTTTATGCAATTAATACAATGAGTTATATACATAAATTCTAATCATTTTTCGTAATTAGCATACTTATAGCTATTGGACTTTAATAACTCTTAAATTGTAGTTTTTGTAAGTTTCTCTAATATAATAAGTTTTCAATGTGATGGTGGGTTGACTTGGTGTCATGCTAATACAGATTGTATAACCTCATATATCAATATACATTTCAGGTCCATGCTCAATTTTATTTACAAACATAGGTTTTTTTTTTTTTTTTTATAAGAATAGACAATAATTAATGTCTTTTTATTTTTATTTTTAATGACAATTTAACACTTTTGTTTATACATTTAATGAGGCTATTAAGGAGATAGTTATTTATGGTGTTTTGTTTTTATTAATTTATGGATTTTTTTGTCCTTGATTTATGGTATTTTTTAAAATATATTTATTTTTTTTCTATTTTCTTATTATATTTATTTTTTTCTAAATTTAGGGGCAGTTTTTAATGGCAGTATGGTTCAAATGCACATAGTTATATTTTAAATTTATTTTAAATTATATTTTATGACCTTTTTTTTATATTATGCACCGATTTACAAGAATATACAATTATTATTATTATTATTATTATTATTATTATTATTATTATTATTATTATTATTATTATTATTATTATTATTATTATTAAAAAAGGTAAGTTTAATGATCATTTATTCTGATTTTCAAGGGTCAGTTATTTATGGCATTGGGCTAGTTATTTATTATATTTTTTATTCTTTTATTTATTGTGCTTTAAGATATTATTAGATATATTTCGTTTGTATTCTTGTTTCTATATTTATTATGGTTTTCTGCTTTTGTAATTTTTTGTTCCATTTAGATTTATTTGAATTTGGTAAAAATTTTATTAAAAAGTATTTTAATCTTCCTTATATTTTTGCTCCATTTATTGATATATTGGGATTTGATAAAAAATTTTATTCCTTGTTGTAGTTCCCAGAACCATGTCTTTCCTTATTGGTTTGTTCAAAAATTCTTCCATACTTATTGATTAATCCATGGTAACAGTACTAGAAATAAAAAAAGATAGAATTGAAAGGAGAAGGAAAATCTTTTTCCAAACAAAAAGATACAAAATGACAAAACTGAAGATAAAGAAAAAATATTCAAACAAAAAGTGAGAAAAAAAAGGACAATATTGAAGAGAAATAGAGAGAAATTTTTTCCTATAAAAAGAAAAAAAGATAAAATTAAAGACTGTAGGGGTGCTCATGGTTTGGTTTGGACCGTTATTGGTTAAAATCATAACTAAATCAATTAAGTCGATTTTTAAATTTCTAAAACCAAACCAAATCAAATAAAAAAATTCATCGGTTTGGTTATTGTCGGTTTAGTTTATTTTTTTGATTTTATTATCTGAAAGTAATAAGTTTTTTGAGGGCAGTACACATCTCGATAGACCTAGTACATGAACAATCTAGAAAAAGCTATTATGGGTTCAATTAAGCAATTGTACTAGAGTTATTATTACACGAACAAAGTGATTTTTACTGTCACGCCCCGGGAGGGTACCCTTGGCGTGATCGGCCCTCAGAGATTATTGTTAATCCCCAAGCGAACCACTTGACATCGTCACATTCACTCAATCGTCGTTTAATGTATCAGTGGAAGACTAAAGATAATAAAGGGTGCACAATCTCAATATATAAATGGTCAAGTCCAATCAATAAGATTAGTACGAAAGAAACTAGCCCAAAATAAATATCCAAATCAAAATCAATCACATTCTAGTCTATGAAGCCTTTGTTAACTGTACTATGGTGCTAGTGACAGGTCCATCGCTACCTTAGTTCCAAGTGAACGCAAATCCAAAGTTTAACTTTAAAAGTTAGATGAAATAAATAATGTGCCTCCTCCGAGATCAGGGAGGACTGACCAACCAACTGAGAAGCGGGGAAGATCCTCAAGAAGTGCCTGTTGATTATCTCTAGTATATGTCTTCACATCATAAAACGATGCAGTCAAATGGATGTCAGTACGTGGAATTATGAGTATGTAAAATGTTTAAATGAAACAAATAAGGTAGAACAACAATCAACAAAAGAAATACTCAATCCAAATGGCACAAGTCTAAAGAAAGAATAAAGACTAGACAATGACCAATTATAGACAATCCAATCATTCCAATTAATCTAACCCAATTAGAGTACTATCAGTATGAAACCTATCTGGGAGTTTCTCGTATCCGATAACAATCACTTATGAGCTAATGATCGTACAACAACCCCATTGATGTTACCACAACCACTCAGTACTTGCCAGGGTAAAGAGAAAATCAATCCATAATGGATTGGATCAAATCAAACGAGTCCTCTATTCTTTGAGGGACCTATTGAGAGAAAACTTCTGACTTAACAATTTAAATCCTCCCATACGTTTGGCGACGTAGTTATTGAGTTTGAGTTGGACTTACTCTTACCCAATTCGGTGCTCGATACTCCTCCAAGACTAAATGCTCATAAAACACTCACTTCCGACCAACAATCAGTGAGTCCCTTATGGACTCTTTCAGCTTATTGATTCTATCAAATCAATCTTTCAACAATTCGACCAATCAGTCCCATCAACCTTTCAAGAGTGAATTGGACAGTCATGAATGAGGACTTTCAATCTAGACAGATCTTTAGAGTTCAAATTTGAAGACTCATAGGACCATCAAGTTCTATCAATCTATAATCATGCTAACATCACAATCACAGTCAACATTCTAAGATCAAGACTTTAGACTCAATCCCTAGGTTCATTCATGAAGTTTTTTGCGAGGTAATATGTAGGTTTTATAGAATAACTCATGTAAAAGTATTTATTCAGTAAATTAAATTTATGATGATTATCAATATATGAAATATATAGAATGTACATAGATTACAAGAAATTCAAGGACATGCATCCAGACTCAATACTTTTACCCTTCAACCTATCTCAATCGAAAGGGGCACATGGAAGAACAATTTCATACTTTAATTTAGCCTTACATAACTGCAAATTTCGAAGGACGATAAGTTTTCAGACAATCTCTACTCGCGTGCTTGGAACCCTAGCTTTCTCCCTTTCCTTGATACTCTCCAGAACTTTTATGTGTTTTATGAGGAGTATTACTCTTAAGGTACTGATAAGGGGTCTAAAATAAGTCCAAAACGTCGTTGATTTTATTTTAAAAGAGGGTGGGAAAAGACAAAATGACCCTTTTTAAAAACTGTCCAGTGGAACCATGGGACCCGTTTACGGACCGTAGGTCCACTTACGGGCCGTAAGTTACCTCTCATATGTGGAAATATCTAAATATTGAGTTACTAGAAATTAGACCTGAGACTTACGAACCACTTCCTATGGCTTGTAAGTTATGTTACGGGCCGTTTGATAACTCGTGGTTTCAAGGTTCAGAAATCTTGGTTTTTAGGGACTTCAATCTACGAAGCAATCATACGGGCCATAACTAAGATGACGGGCCATCTGATAACTCGTCCTTTGATGTCCAGAAAAGTTGATTTTTGAGTGATTATATATGGTTCGTGAAATGAGGTACGATCCATAGACCATCTCGTACATGGGCCTTAGATTTAGGAGATTTTCACTAAGTCACAAGGGCACCTATGAGGCCTCATCTACGGGCCGTAGGTTGCCTTCCTAATTTCCTCAAGTAGGATGAATTGGGGGAGGGGGGTGTTACATTATCTCCCCCTTGGGATCATTCATCCTTGAATAATGAGCAACTAGGAAACCTATCAAGCAGGAACACCATCAAGAACTCAAACATTCGGATACTCGGATACTCATACTCCAGAAATCAATTTCAACTCAGGATTCAGAACTAAAAGGCTACTTCTATCCTCATCATTAGGCACGAATGCAATTAAAGACTTGTTTTGGAACCATGTAATGTTTATATCAAAATTCTTGTGGGAAAGAAGTACTTATAAGCCAAAAAGAATAAGGGTGTGCATCAGTTGGTTCGGTTTAATTTTATGTATTATTGGTTCAATTTATCGGTTTTGAAATATGCTAAACCCACAACAAACCCATGAGATACTTTTTATCGTTTTTCGATTTATGATTTTTGGTCCTTAATGGTTCGGTTATCGATTTACCTAACAAGAAAATACTCATAAATAAATATATGACTTCTCTAACAATTCGACGCAATACGTTGAGATACAGTAAAACAAACAAATCAATTGAACACCTAAACTTAATAATATGCAATATTTGACCTCGTATTCTAATTTACTTTGCAAAACAGATGAGCTATACATTGGAAACCATGCAAATACATGACTTACAAGTATCGATTTAGTATTAAGTGATGCTAAATTATTAATATTTAATATTTATAAAAGGATAAAGTAGAAATGAGTTATCAGTTTACCCAATAATCCAATACTAAAAACTGAAATCGAACCAATAACTTGATAATTTTTTTTATAAAACCATTAAAAATTCGTTAACCCAATAATCCAATAATAATAAACCAATAACAGTTTTTTCCGTTTGGTTTATCAGGCGGTTCAATTTTTGTACACTCCTATAAAAGAATATAAAAAGTTATCCAAAAATATGGAAAGTCAATAGAAAAAAATGTATTAATACAACAGATTGTGTGATAACTTAGGAAAGAAATAAAAGATGATTCTTATAAATTTGCTAATGATTCCTCAAAATCTACTTCCTAAATAAGGCTATGTACTTTATTAGGATTGAAGTCTATATACATTTTATTGCTAACACTCAATTTTGACCCTCCTTTCTTCAAATTATATTTTGTTTGAGTTTCTAAGTTAAAAATTATTTTCTTTTTATGAATCTATCTTATAAATTTGCTAATGATTCCTCAAAATCTACTTCCTAAATAAGGCTATGTACTTTATTAGGATTGAAGTCTATATACATTTTATTGCTAACACTCAATTTTGACCCTCCTTTCTTCAAATTATATTTTGTTTGAGTTTCTAAGTTAAAAATTATTTTCTTTTTATGAATCTATATTATATTTATGATTTACTACTCTTATTGTTGTTATTATATTGATTAGTATTATGATTATTAGTCTTACAATTATTACTTTTTTTTTAAAAAAATTGGTAATGATGTTACCTTTTAAATTCTAACTTCAACCTTCTTACTTATTAAATAAGTTAAAATATTTTGCTAAATCGTCTATAAAAGTTGTAACATTAGCATTTTATCTTTTTCACACACATACACACAGACACACATACACATAACTTTTTCTCTCTCTAGAAGAATGCTTTCTTTTCTTTCTTCTTGGCTAATTTTGCTCTGTTGGAGCCTTATTTTCCCGGTAATCGTTGGTGCCGACGATCTTCTTTGTGTCGGAACTTGTTTCTTCTCTGCGCTTTGACTTCTCTCAGCACTTTCTTCAAGAATCAAAAGGGTTTTTCCATTGTTCTGTGGGTCGAAATCTACATCTTCGGCGATGTCAAAGCAACAGACACCGCGGCTTTTCTCTGGCAACACCTCAGATCTAGTTTTTTTGGGATTTTTCGGGGAGTTCCGATCCTTTGGAAATCATTGCATCTCTGGTGTCCAACAGTTATCAGATTCCAGTGACTTCATCTCCGGCAATACGGAGATTTTTGGCATCGTCAAGACTCCAAGACAACGATCAAAACCATTTTCCGACCAGACAACTTTCGACGATGAGTTCAAATCATTCTTCCGGTCAGATTCTTTCAAGCTACTAATATCACTCAGGTGATATCCTCTATTTTCTCCTTTTTTTTCTTGTTCAACTTCTTGTTCTGGTTAGATTCGCTGTTCTCTCCTTTTTTGGCATTTACTTCTTATTTGTATATCTGCGATTTACTTGTTGTTTCTTGTTTTGCTTGTTGTTTCTTGCCTTGTTTGCAATATTTCTTACCTAGTACAACAATTGTACAATACTTCTTGCCTACTTGTTACATTTTGAATATAGTTTATTTTTTTTTGCTATAGATATCACTTGTTACGTATGGTTTTGATTGTTTCTCATACTTACTACAGAAACTGTGCAACTTGGTGTTTATTGCTTTTTGTTGCGATCCTCTTGTATTTTATAGGTTTATAGGATTATAAATATAACTTAGCTTTGACTGTTATGTATTTTGCGTTGTTTCATGAGATTGTTGATTCTCTATCGTCTGGAGTTGGTTGAATTAGTTGTTCTTAGTAAAGTTTGGCATTGGGGTAGGATGGTTGAGTAGGGTCTTATCGTCGGTTGGGGTAAGAGGCTAGGGGTACTAGTAGTAAAAGGGGAACATGCTTATTTAGGTTGAGAGTAGGGAGGTAGAACATATGACCACTTACAGAAAAGTCCATAGTGTTAGTAAAGAGTCTTAAGAAGAGACAAAATTAATATAGGATGTGTTCAAGACCAGATGGGTAGGTACTAAGGCTCGAGGTGTAGATGGATTTAAATTATGGTACTCGGGTGGCACTAGGGATAGAAACGGAGCAGGTATCCTAGTAGATGAAGACCTTAGGGAGTATGTCATGGAGGTCAGGAGGATTAATGATAGTATGATGTCTATTAAACTTGTGGTTGGTAGGCATATTGTGAATATAGTTAGTGCTTATACGCCCCAAGTAGGGTTAGAGATGATGAAGTCAAAAAGTTATTTTGGGAAGACTTGGATGAGGTGGTGAGGGATATATCAGCCACCAAAGAGTTTCATCGGGGGAGATTTTAATGGGCATATTGGTGCTACCTCTAGTGGTTTTGACGATGTCCATGAAGGCTGGGGTTTTGGGGAGAGGAATGGAGGTAGGACGTCTCTCTTGGTCTTTGCTGAAGCCTTCGAGTTGGTTATTGCTAACTCATGTTTCCCGAGGGGAGAAAATCACTTGGTTACCTTTCGTAGTACGATAGCTAAGACCCAATTCGACTGCTTACTCCTCCGAAAGGGTGATAGAAAACTTTATAAGAATTGCAAGGTAAATCCGAGTGAAAAATTTCCACTCAACATAGGTTTCTAGTGATGAACTTAGAAATTAAGAGTGGTAAGAGGAAGAAGGTTATTTATGCCCAATCGAGGATTAGATGGTGTGACCTGACTTCTGTCCTCTCTCAGGAGATGGGGGTAAAAGTTGAGTAATTTAGGGGCTTGGGTTAGTGGCGGAGATGTGAACACCATATTGGGATACCATGACTGGTTACATTAAGAGGGTAGTCACCAAGGTGCTAGGAGTTTCAAGAGGTACCTTTGATGGACGTTAAGGCGATTGGTGATGGAGTGAAGAAGTTCAAGGTAAAGTGAAAGCTAGGAAGATTGCCAATACGAAGTGGTTGGAATGTAGGAATGAGGATGAGAAAATAAGTCTTAAGGAAATTTATTAAACGGCGAAGATAGAAGCAAAGATGGCAATGACGAGTGCTAAGACAACAACGTCTGGTATAGGCTTGCGAAGGAAAGAGAGAGAGAGAGAGAGAGAGAGAGAGAGAGAGAGAGAGAGAGAGAGAGAAAAGCTCGTGACAAGTGAAGTGCATTAAGGATAAGAAGGGTGAGGTGCTGGTGGATGAGAATTCCATTAAGATAAGGTGACAAACTTACTTTCATAAACTCTTAAACGGAAAAAGGGACAAAGATATTGAGTTGGGTGATTTGGTGCACTCCGATAGTTACCAAGATTTTGGTTATTGCAGGCATTTTAGAGCTGAGAAAGTTAGGCGTGCTGTTAGTAGGATAAACAGAGGGAGAGCGATCAGTCCCAATGAAATTTTGGTGGATTTCTAGAAAAGCATGGTCAAGGAGGGAATTGAGTGGTTGACTACGTTGTTTAATGCTATTATAAAGACTACTAAGATACTTGATGATTAGAGGAGGAGTACAATGGTTCCACTGTACAAGAACAAGGGTAATATTCAAAATTGTAGCAATTATAGGGGTATCAAGTTATTAAGTCACACTGTGAAGGTTTAGGAGAGAGTGTTGGAGATCTGGGTGAGAAAAGTAGTGTCTATTCTGAGAGGATGATCAATACTAAAGAAATCTATCTTGTTCGGAGACTAGTGGAGAAAAATAGGGAGAGAAGGAGAGACCTTCATGTGGTGTTCATTGACCCTGAAAAGACCTATGACAAAGTTCTAAGGGATGTCCTATGGAGATGTTTGGAGGCGAATGGTATTCTAATGATGTATATTAGGGTGATAAAAGATATATATGACGGAGCCAAAACTCAGTAAGAACGGTAGGAGGAGACTCAGAGTATTTTCCTATTGAGATGAGACTCCATTAAGGATCTGTGTTGAGCCCTTTTCTTTTTGCTTTGATAATGGATGAGCTGACACGATCTATCTAGGAGGGGGTGCCATAGTGTATGATATTTTCAAATGACATAGTACTAATTGATGAGACTCGGGATAAAGTCAATATAGATTGGAGGTTTGGAGAGATACTCTGGAAATCTAAAGGGTTCAAATTGAGCAAAACCAAAAAGAATACTTGGAGTGTAAATTCAGTGTTACTAGAGATGAAATAGACATTAAAGTGAAGCTTGCCACTCAACCTATTCCAACGAGGGAAAGCTTTAAGTATCTTAGATTCATCTTTCAAAGTATTTGCGATATCGAGATGATGTTACACACTGTATTGGGGTAACATGGACGAAATGGAGGCTTGCTTCTTGAGTATTGTGTGAAAAAAAGATACCACCTAAGCTTAAAGGTAAGTTCTACAAAATGGTGGTTAGACAATCTTTGCTTTATAGGGTGGAGTGTTAGGCAATTAAAAATTCACATGTTTAGAAGATGTAGGTTGCGGAGATGAGGATGTTGAGATGGATGTGGGGACATACCAGGAGTGATAGGATGAGGATGTTAAGATGGATGTGCGTATATACCAGGAGTGATATGATTAGGAATGAGATCATCCGGGAGAAGTTAGAGGTGGTCCCTGTGGCTGACAAGATGAGGGAAGCGAGATTGCGTTAGTTTGGACATGTGTAGAGAAAGAGTACCGAGGCTCCTATTAGGAGGTGCAAGAGGTAGGTTGAATTTAGGGATTACATGGAGGGGTAGAGGTAGATCAAAAAAGTATTGGGGGGAGGTGATCAGATAAGATATGATGAAACTTCATCTCACCAAGGATATGGCCTTAGATAGAAACAAGTGGAGATTGAGTATTAGGGTAGAGGGTTAATAGACCAGTAGAAGTAGGTCGATATATGACTTTGTGATATAGTAGATTAGTAGGAGTAGTGATGTCTTTACATCTTATGATTATCATATTAGTCCTATATGTATTTACTTTTATCATATTACAAACTATCATTCGCTTTTCATTATTAGTGATTCCCCCTTTCCTTTCGATTCCTCCTTTTCATATCTACTACCTTCTACTTATGAGACTTGATTCTTTTAGATGAGAGTTTTCCGAAAACATCTCTATCTCAATGAGGTAGTGGTAAAGTATGGGTACATTTTACCTTCCCCAGATCCCACCTGTGGGATTCCACTGGGTATGATAGTTATTAAATTAGAAGCTTAAAAGAATTACTTTAAAGAAGAAAATGCTCAAATTTGTCAGCCAATTGGGGTGCCAAAATGTCCAAAAAGATTCAATTTAAGTCTTGAAATGCAATAGCCCAAAACTTCAACCTATCCGTCTCTTCACATTAAAGTACCTTAAGTGTTTTTTATATATAGTTTCACTATCTGAAATGACCGAAATGCCCCTTATAAGTTCTAAACATTCACTTCTTTTCTCAAAAAATAGTCACACCTTCTTTCTATATTTAGCAAAGCAAAAAAGCTTCACCAATCATGGTTAGAGCTTTCCTCTCCATTTTCGTGTTATGTCCATTTCAATCACGTCAAGGACCAGTCCATCCAAACGCTTACCCAACGTCCAATTATCAAGTTTCTTGGACCAATTTCAAAGTATGAAAATTCAATTTCCTACTTAAGAAGCCCTAATTTTTGCCTATAAATACTACTTTACATCTTTTGCCAGAGGAGAATTTGGAATACCCATAAAAACACAACTATTTTATTACATTCTCTAGATTTTCAAAATCACTTAGCTTCGTTTTCTATCTGATCCTCTTATTTGTTGATTTTATTTCGAGTTCAAATTTCGAAGTCAAATTTGAGTTTGGATCTTGACGAAAAGTCCCCTGGCTTCCTACCTTAGAAGAGATCAATAATTTTCCTTGACTACGGTTATATCTCATTTGCTAGCATTAAATATGATAGATTTTTATGAGCCATTTTGTTTAGTTTTACCTTCTTAAATTTATTTTTCTTTTTTTTTGTTAGAATCGTTTATTCAGTTTACCTTCTTAAATATGTGATTTTCTCTTTGTTTTGACAGAAGCTAGTGTTTTCTTTTCATCTCAAGTATGTTTTTTAAAAAGTGCCTGAATGTTGAAGTCAATCCGTTATAGTTCTATTTTTGTGTCTATTGCTTTGCAATGTTGTATTTTCTTGCTCTATAATGTTGTTACTGTCACGACCTGAAATCCGGGTGTGATGACACTCACTTAACCCACCAAGGAGAGGCAACTCAAAACCCAAACAACTTAACAATAGAAACAAAAGTGGAAGATAACAATCTAACAATACAGATAAACAGAAGGAAATAAACT
This sequence comes from Solanum medicagineum, assembly GCA_026153255.1. NCBI lineage: Eukaryota > Viridiplantae > Streptophyta > Magnoliopsida > Solanales > Solanaceae > Solanum > Solanum medicagineum. The sequence goes on from JAPFFP010014070.1 coordinate 12,227, forward strand.
TCAACTATCCCTAGGACGGGTGTCACATATACAAGCTTCAACGTATAGAATACTCAAATGAAATACAAGGCATAATGTCTAGTCTTCAAATAGAACCAAAATATAAAAGTGAAATCCTCAACAAGCCTTGAGGATTCCACTTTTATGTTTTGATTCTATTTGAGGACTAGACATTTTGCCTTGTATTTTATTTGTGTATTCTATACATTAAAACTTGTACATGTGACACCTATTTTAGGATAGTTGAAGTTTGTTTCCTTTTGTTTATCTATGTTGTTAGACTGTTATCTTCTGCTTTTATTGCTATTGTTAAGTGTTTGGGTTTTGGGCTGCCTCACCTTGGTGGGTTAGGTGAGTGCCAGTACACCCGGATTTCGGGTTGTGATAGTAACAACCATGTTAACAACATTATAGAGAAAAAAAATAAAATATTGCAAAGTAATACACACAAAAATAGAACTATAATGGATTGACTTAAACATTTAGGCACTTTTCAAAAAATATACTTGAGATGAAAAGAAAATACTAGCTTCTGTCAAAACAAAGAGAAATGAATAGATTTAAGAAGGTAAACTGAATAAATGATTTCTAACAAAACAAAAGAAAAATAAATTTTAAAAGGTAAAACTAAACAAAATGACTAAACTAAAGATCTACCATATTTAACTCTACCAAATGAGATATTACCACAGTTGAGGAAAATTACTGACCTCTTCTAAGGTAGAAAACCAGGGGACTTTTAGTCAAGGTCCAGACTCAAATTTGACTTTGAAATCAAATGAATAAATAAGAGAATCAGAGAGAAAACAAAGCTAAGTGATTTTGAAAATCTAGAGATTGTAGTAAAAGGGTGGTGTCTTTATGGGTATTCAAAACTCCTCCTCTGGCAAAAGATGTAGAGTATTCTTTATAGGTAGAAATTAGGGCTTGTTGAGAGGGAAATTGAATTTTCATACTTTGAAATTGGTCTAAGAAATTTGATAATTGGACGTTGGGGATGCTTATGGATGGACTTGGTCCTTGACGTGATTGAGATAGACATAACACGAAAGTGGAGAGGAAAGCTCTGACCATGATTGGCGAAGCTTTTTTGCTTTGGTGAAAATGGAAGAAGAAGGAAGAAGGTGCGACTGCTTATAGACTCTTTTTGAGAAAAGAAGTGAACCTAATCAGTTTAGGACTTATTTCAGTCATTTCAGATAGTGAAACTATATATAAAAAATAAAAAATTGAAGGTATTTTAATGTGAAGAGGCGTATAGGTTGAAGTTTTGGGCTATTGCATTTTGGGCCCCAAAATGGATCTTTTTAGACAATTTTGGCAGCCCAAATGACTCAAAGATTTGACCATTTCCTTCATTAAATTAATTCTTTTAACATCTAATTTAATAACAAGTATAATATATAATTAATATGTAAAAAGAATTCTAACATTACAACTTTTGTTGATGATTTAGCAAAATATTTAACTTAATTAATAAATAAGAAGCTTGAAGTTAGAAAATTTAAAATGTAACATTATTACTAATTTTTTTTAAAAGCGTGATAACTGTAAGACTAATAATAATAATACTAATAAATATAATAATAACAATAGTAGTAGTAAATCATAAATATAATAGAGATTCACAAATTTCTTTCTTTCTTTCTTTCTTTTTTTTTAACTTAGGAGCTCAAACAAGGTATAATTTGAATAAAGGAGGGTCAAAATTGGGTGTCAACAATAAAATGTATATAGACTTCAATCCTAGTAAAGTACATAACCTTATTTAGGAAGTAGATTTGTGGGAATCATTAGCAAATTTATAGGAATCATCTTTTATTTTTTTCCTAAGTTATCACACAATCTGTTGTATTTATACATTTCTTTTCTATTGGAATGAGACTTCTTCTTCCATTTGATTACATGGTATCAAAGCCTATAGGCTCGATTCAAATGCAGAAAATGGGAACTCTTATGTGATTATTCGAGAAAGAACTCATCATTTGGGTCATGTCTATGGAGTGCTTGGTTTGTCTCACCAATTTCTAGGAGGGGAAGAAGAGTATTTTTAGCTAGAGAACCTTTACCAATGTTAGGGTGGCAGCTAGTATGTCAAACATGCCACCTCCATCTCTCATGCTCCAGGTGTGACCTTAGCGAGGTTGATTGTGTGTTTCATTTGTGGTGTCGCCTTATAATTTTCAATGAACCCTAGGTTTTTTCTAGAGTTTAAAATATTAGTTGGAGAGTTTTAATTTCAAGGTTACTCTCTTCCTTATAGCTTCTGCAAATTCAATTTGGTATTTATCTTTTGTGCTTCATTAACCATTGATTATTGTTGGATTTATGGGTTGCTTGCAGTCGTTATCCTTGGTTTCCTTCTTTGATGATTGTATTATTGATTCACATCCATGACTCTGGTCTACATAGTTTGCTAGAAAATTTTCAATTTTATTCTATTTTAAGTTGTGATATTGAAAGTTTGCTGAACATTGACTTGAACTCTCCATGTTTGGGCTACCCGTGGGTCTCTCTTTTAGCCTTTCAGATTATTCTCTTAGATATTTGCCTCAACGTTTCTCTTCATTTAACTGTTTGAAGTTAAAATTAAAAATGGATGAAAGTAAAAGCAGAAGAAATCATAGAACTCAAACAATTAATGTTATTGCTAGTCAATCTTATGATAATATGGCTTTGGTTTCTAAGGAGAAACTTGCTAAACATTAAAAATCATAGGTAGGATCCACTTCAGTTAATGCATTTTCCAAGTCAGATAAGATATGCCTTATTACCTCTTCAAATATTTGGGTAATTGATTTAGGTTCCACAAATCACATGATAGGTAATTCTAATATTTTTTTCTAGCTTTAGGCCACATAATGCACTATTTCCCATTGTTGTAGTTGATGGTTCAACTTGAAATACTATTGGATCTAGAACTATTCAAACAACCTCCTCCATTACCTTGTCATTAGTGTTAAGTCTACAAAAGTTGGCCTTAAATTTAATTTTTGTTAATAAAGTTACTAGAGATCTAACTGTTATATCTCGTTCTTTCCGGATTATTGTTTGTTTTGTGGTCTTATGGTAAATTAGGTTATTGATAAAGGAAATGTATATAATGATTTCTAAATCCTTGATGAATGGGAGTCTGAGTCTGTTGCCTTCTCTAATGTCATGTCTCTATTTGAAGCACACGTCGATAGGACGTCCTTCTCTAATGTCATGTCTTTATTTGAAGCACCTAACGATAGGACATCCTTCTCTACCACTGTTGAAGAAGCTTTGTCCTTAGTTTCAGAATATTCCTTCATTGGAATGTGAGTTATGTCGATTTGCAAAACATCATCGCAACTCAATAGGTCTCAGGTTAATAGCGAGCTAAGTCAGCTAATTAGTTCAGTCTAATGTTTGGGGACTATGTCCTATTATTTCCAAAACTAGGCATAAGTATTTTGTCACTTCCATGGATGATTTCTCTTGGATGACTTGGATTTATTACGAAGAGCCACTTAGAAGTGTTTACCCACTTTTCTGACTTCTAGTGCTGAAGTTAAAACATAATCCAATGTTTTAGTATGTATTCCATGGAGTGACAATCGTAAAGAATACATGTCAAAATTATTTTAGTCATACATGAGACAAAATGCTATTCTTGTCTAGTATTCTTGTGTCGATACACCATGTCAAACAGAGTTGTTGAGAGTAAGAATAGAACCTACTTGAGACAACTCAAGTACTTTTGTTTCAAAAGAAGGTCCCTAAGCAATTTAAATCGATATGATGTCTACAACTTGTTTTTTGAGGAATTGCATGCCATTTACTGTGGTTGTTGGTAATGTTCCTTATAGTGTTCTCTTTCCAAATAAGTCACTATTTTTTGTGGAGCCTAAGGTGTTTGGAGGCACATGTTATATTCGAGATATTTGATCATCTATTTCCATATTAGATCCCAAGGCATTAAATATTGTTTCTATAGGCTATTCCCACCTTCAGAATGGATATTACTGTTATTCTAAAGAACTTGGCATATATCATGTGTCAACTGATGTGGTTTCTTTAGATAGTATACCATTTGTTTATACACCTTCCATTTTTACAAGCCAGGGGGAAAAAGCTGAGTGGTTAATCTATCAGGTTACTCGTTCTGTGACAAAATAATTACACGATGTGGTTCTCCCATCTCCTGGTTTTTCTATTGAGTAGGAATAAACTATTGTTCCTTCAATAGCTTTAGTAAGAGCACCAGTTGTTCATGTTTACTCGAGGAGGCGAGAGACCAAGTGTTAAGTTGAAGTTTTGATGAATTAACAAACTTATTTCTTAGTATGAATGAATATGGTACTAGGTCCCACATAAGAAAATGAACAATTGAAATCTTATCTGAATTAATACAACTTGCCTGTTATATTTAGTTGAAACAATCATACTCTCATATGACAAAGTACAAGCGTGTTACTGATGTATATTAAAATAGTGCAGAATCATTGTTTTAATATATCCTAGAAGAATATACTTTATGGGATAAAGGAAAAGGTGTAAGCTTTATTCCTGATGTTCCTTCCCACTCATGAAAGTATTATTATTCTAAGCATTACAGCAACATCATTCTCTTTATAAAGCTTAAAACAAATGGAATGAAAAACTGTAAAACATTTCTTCAACATGCAACATTATCTTCTAAATTAAGAATGAAGAAGACAAATGGAATGGAGGT